>OX411551.1:55975944-56144571 GCA_948146395.1 Fragum whitleyi | reverse complement strand
TTGTGTATGCAACATGTATTGCCACAATACGGACAGCTCTTAAAGATCTCTGGAAAGATATCAAGAGAGTCTTCGGCAGACCTGAATAACGTCAATAACACACTGAATTGACATCCGCCTCTATCCATTCAAACAGTTAGTATTATCGTGAAATTGACTCTCATTCCGATCAAAACCACTTTGAATCGCTCACTAAGCGCTCAGTTCATTCATTCGAAACACTCACTCAATCAAAATCGCTCGAAAATCGTTTGAAGGATAAGAACAACTACTACATTCAAAATAAAAATCGCTTAAAAAAAGTCCATCATTTCCAAGACTTTAATCGAATTTCGTAAGCGTATGATTGTTTAGTGATAACAAAATAAGCTATTGATAGAATTTCTATACATTTTTTATTCAAAGGAGATTATAATAATTTTGCTCATCTTGGGGTGATTGCCAACTTTAAACTTATTTATATTCGAAGATATCGGACAGTATAGTAAATGATCTAATTGAAAGCTGCTTAAACGATGAAAAACCCAAAACAACACTGTTAACCAACCACTTATTATATTAAGGAGGGACCATGCAGTTTTGTGGAGACAACTGGCCTAGAAAAAAATGTGACGGGAAGCCTTTTTAGCGTTTTAAATCCGACCTTATTTATTTTGTTGGGAGTGATTCCCTTTTTTGCTCTTTAGAAATGGAAAATACGAAAGGTCCAAATGAGTTGCGAAATCGATAGACTGGTTAACCTGTCCCAATCTATGCTACCCTCCGGTACTGTATCGATAGATTGAGACATGCTCGCAAGTCAACGAAATCGATCGATTTCAAACAGGTATGGAAGATCAAAATCTGTTTAAGCGGAATAACGTCGTTTAAAACTTTGAGCAAATTGAAAAAAAATCGTTATAAGTTTGGAGGCCAAGTAATGTCCAGCAGTCAAAATAGCAGACCTTCAACGAGCACTGTCCTAATAAAACAAACACCATATGAAGTTGCACGTGCAAAGCGGAATGATATTTTTCCAAACAATCGTAAGTTTGCCATCCTGCACGCAGGGTTGCCCTGCATACAAGATAAAAACAAAACGTTCGCAAAACATTACAGAAACGTAAGACCGTTAAGCGGGATCATACACTTTCTAAACGTTTGCAAACGTTCTTTGCATCCCACACTCGGGGATTGGTAATGGTCATGAGGGAGGAAGTAATTTCTAGCCATGCGTTCAGAACAATGAATCTCAAGCGATTGAACGATAATTGGTATCCTCCATTGTCGTGTAAAGCAAATGTAATAAGTGTTTCAAACTTAGGGTGCACACTTGTGCCTCGTTATCCTAACGCACGACGGGCATAACTCATCAAAAGGAATGTTCGAGTCCGAGTTATATTCTTGTAAGTTTACAACTATCATATAAATGACAATGATAAGAGAGGAGCCTTCATTCCGATAGTTGAACATGGCTCGAAGAGGAGAAAAATGGGAAAAAAAGGCGATTTCTCTCCTCCTCTCTCTCTCTCTCTCTCTCTCTCTCTCTCTCTCTCTCTCTCTCTCTCTCTCTCTCTCTCCCTCTCTCTCTCTCTCTCTCTCTCTCTCTCTCTCTCTCTCTCTCTCTCTCTCTCTCTCTCTCTCTCTCTCTCTCTCTCTCTCTCTCTCTCTGCAATGTTTGTTGTCTGTTAGTTTTTCGCTGTTTATTGTAGAAACGTTCAAAAATAGTTTACTCTTTTCTGCAAAGAATCCATTTATTCAAAAAATCGATATAGAAAAAGGAAAATTTCAATCTATCAGAAATTCATTTCTTCTCTCTTTATTTCTAATCTATATATTCGGGAGTTCTAGTATCTGCTCCTTGGCCAAGAAGTCCCGAGTTCGGTTACAGGGGCCTTTATCCTTTATTTAGCGAGAGTACTGATGAATTCTCCGGTAATCTACAGAATCGAGGGATCGGGATGTTTTGGGGTGCTGTAGGGGTAATTTAATATTTAGGATATTGTTTCCGAACCAATGACAAATAAATAGATTCGAACCTTAATCATAATCACAGAACTCTACAGGCTGCAAACTTTCCCTTTTTAACAAAATAATAAGCCATCTTATCTTCCGTGGCAATCAGGGTTATGCATGTATTTGATATTTAAATTTATTGGTGCACATAGAAATTGGTGTTTTTGAGAAAACAACGTCATTTTAATCGAAAACTGACGATATAATGACGTATTCAGAGGGCGTGGGGTGTTCATTTTTTATTTATTTATATATTTATCTATTTTTTTATCATTTTCACTTGGGAATTCGACCAAAATTTTGTAATTGTATGAAATGACCCCCCCCCCCCAGTTTTAGCTAAACCTCCAGATACAGACAACCTCGATTTTTCCATTCGCGTTACCTACAGTTAACAACATCGTGAAATTGACGAGGTGAATGATTATGGAATGATTTAGGAATGAAATTGAATAAGTGTGTGGAGCGAGTTTTGAGTGAATTTAATGGGAGGTAATCAAGTATTGCAAATTTTGTTCAGGATGAACAAAATTAGCAATATTGATTACCTCCCTTTAATAAAATATGCATACAAGTTCATTAGATAGCTCCCTATTTCTTCAAGAACCTATCAGAAGCCTACGATTTAAATTAAATAAGTGAAAACCCAATTCTTTCCCTAGCTATTTGTAGTTTGAACGAAGTTGTTGTTATATGTTTTTCATTGAGTTTGGAGCGTTTTTGATCGATTTGAGTGAGTGTTTGGAATGAATTAATGGAGCGCTGAGTGAATCATTTAGAATGATTTTGATCGGAATGATTGTCAATTTCACGATGTTATTAACTGTAGTGTATCAGAGTTACAAAGACTTCTCTCTTGTTGCCTAGGATATCAAGGGAAGAAACAATGTCTTGACCAAATCAAGTGACTGAATTAAATTAAGGGGAGGTTCTGTACTTCAAACCACTGAAATTGACCAAAAATGCCTGGATACATATACATGTACTTTTCTTTGTTTATTTTAGTTGTACAATAGTTGATCTCTTTTTCTAAAAGTATATTTCAATTTTATCTAATTGACGTCCTTTCCCTTTTTGCTTCCAAAGAAAAGAGTTCACTTTTTACCCTTGAGAAGCATTCAAAGTAAAACCTCGATATGTAAGTTAGTTTTGCTCTTACTAGAAATTATATTATACATATGATGTATATTGATGTTCTCCATGTCTAAAACTATTATAACATGTTGATTTAGCACATCAATATTGTAATTGGTCGGCGTAATAAACAGTTATCTTTGATATTTTCGAAAACATGACTCCCTTCGGAAAAATGTTCATATTTCCAAAAAAAAAAAAAAAACGTGGAAAGCTAGGTTGAATTTTCACCAAATGTTTGTATATGTATGGTCTAAAACATACATCTTTTTCGCGGTTATTTGGATACCCCCTGAAACTGCATCATCCCACCTTAATTCTAGTCTTGTTTCAGGAAATCATTATATATAGATACTTGCCAAATCAAACAGATATTATAAGTCTTAGATAAAGATTTTTAAGTGGGGATGCTTTTGCTTGATTTACAATAAGCTTTAATCACTGATAATCATTCTATTTCATTTTCTAAATGAGGAATTTTAGGTTTTAGCCTTAATATTACCGACTAGTTAATATCTTATTCAAATGACCGTACTCAGCAAAACCCTGTCATCGTCAGCAATAGCTACTTGTGAAGTGTCCAAATATTATATCCTGGGGCCTTTACTACTCAAACATCATAGTATCGATCTATCCACTGTATCGATCTATTAACAAATCTTTGGATATTTTCATCAAAATGCCATAGTTCCAGCCTTGACATAGATAACAAGGTCACGGGTAACTAATAATGACTTAGATGTAAAGAAATATTAGAAAGATGCTACATTCTTGCCTTCATTTCCAAACAGAATGCTAAAAAAGTTCTTGTTGAAATTGAAAAAATAGTGGTAGTCAAGACGATTTTAAAAGTGATGAAAAAATTACTATATCCCGACAAAGAACACTCACCAACCTTAAATAACATATCATTCAGTCCATATTTAATAATCTTGTTACAAATGGGGCTCCAAATTGTAAGTTTTGACATCATTTCCCACAATGCGTCGATACAATGGAGTGACTTAAAATTTCCCTGAATTTGATATGGCTGCCTTTTGTTAGCATTTTTGTGCTAAATAATTGTGTTATGACTACCATTTTGTGTTTTGTGGGAAGTTAAAGCATAAAATTATTTGGAAATATTAAAGAATTTAGGCAAGATTGATTATTATCACCGCTTTTATAAGCTAATACTTAGTAGATCGATACATTGGGGTTCCAGTCTATATGTTACGGTGAATAGGTAAAATCAGTGATTTTGTTAAATAACTGAAATTTCAGGGATTTTGTAAAATTACTGACTCGGTCAGTTGTTTTATAAAATGGCTGAAATTTTCAGTAAATATGTAAAATAATTATTTTTTTATATAGAAAATAATGAAAATACAGTACAGTTTTTGAGTAAAATTTGTGTTTCTTTTAATAATTAAATCAGGTTTCCTCTTTTTTTTTTTTTTTTTTTTTTTTTGTTTGATATTCATATTTCTTTTCAAAACATTGAGTTTGTAGTATCTGCCGTCATTATTGTTGTTCAAAGTAAAGTTTAATATGAACATCCAGTGTCAGAAAAGAAGCAGAAAACAAGAAAAACGAAATATTTGAGCCTGTGCGTGACATTTCCAACAATTTGAAATGTTCGTGAGGTGCAAACATTGAGAAGCTTAGACAGCCACATACTGTAAATATAAAGTTACCTGATTTTCTACAGATACTTTGAGAGCTTATCTATCTACTTAATGCAAAGTTAAGACTCTGGTCAGTCTGTGCGGATGCACTGCCTGCTCAGAGTCTTTGCTTTGTGCATACATGAAATTGTTGGAAATCTCACGCACAGGCTCAATTTTATAAAGCCTACATGCATTCTAACTAAGGACTTCATTTCTACGTTTTGCGTATTCATTAGTGTTATTAGGTTTTTAGTTTCATACCTCCATTCAATCGATAAATAAGCTTTTCAACACTTAATTAAGAATATAAATAATTAGTCTGATGGTGCCACTAATCTATCTTATAATTGCCATTTTACAATGAAATTTGTCGTTTGATTTTTGTTTTTTGTACTCTGTTTCAATGTCAATAAATAAATTCATTATTAATAAGTGTGATATGTGTTGTTATCTTTCAAGTTTGAATAAAATTTAAATATCCCTGCGGTATTCAAAATTATGAATAAAACTGTGTCTCATACTTACTGATTTATTCAGATAATTTATGAAATAACTTACCGATTGTTTTGTTTCAAAAATCACTGAAGTTTGCAGTTTTCTTAAAATATAAGATCAAATCTAATGAATTGAAAAATATAGTACATCTTTTATTTGAAATAATACTGTATTATCCTATATTATCACAAATATTTAATTATTTCATATCTTATCTGAAAATTCCAGTCAGTTTATAAAATAACTGACGGAATCAGTGATTTTACAAAATCCCTGAAATTTTCAGTAGTTTTACAAAATCACTGATTTTACATATTCATTGTTACATATACAACCTAACTTTTGCTAAAAATCAAGCCCAAAGAAGGCATGTTAATCTCTAGAATTATAATATTTCATTTAAAAAAAAAAAACATTTTCCATCTTCTATCAGACTGTTAGTTTGGCAAAAAGTCTAAGTATTGTCATCGCTTTGACGTCGGTTGCGTATTTGTTGACGTTACCGTGAGCGTTTACGTTGGTTTTAACGTTAAAAGTTTTAATCTTGGTTATACATGTATCTCTGTTGTTATTGAAGACGTCTTTTATAAATTTGGCACGTGCGCTCATCATCACAAAAGCTATCTATACTCTAAACGGGGATAAATTCGGAAGCATTTTTATAAAAAGTATACCACTTTATTTACTTTTTTCAGCAGCTTTAATCGAACGTAAGTATACACTCGCGATGCTCTTGTTGAAATGAAGGCGATATTCTTCACGATGAACAAATTTAGCGATAAGCATTACCTCCCTTTAAAAATATACATAAAAGTTCTTTAAATCGATTATTTTATAACTTTATTACGTCAAAGTATTTAGGTTCCTAAGGAAGTGATAATTCACGGGATTCTTTTATTTATTGATTTATTTTATTGATATGTGACCCGTCACGCGAAAAGGGACCATCTGGGAAATTCGTGAAATAAATGCTAGAAAAATAGATTGGATCTAGAGCATGCCAACCAGAGATCGAATTTCAAAACTTCTTTCACATGAAGGTAGATTGATTATACTACTTCAGAAAATTAGGAAGGTGCAAAAAGTTTCGACCCATGTCAGTCTGCGCAATCTGCGCAGTCTTGCAAGGATCGACACTCTACGCTCTTCACAGATGGTCCCTCATCGCGTGACGGGTCATATATGTAAAATGCTTTCCCGAAACTTTTTCAACAGCCCTCGTACATTCAAAATTAACGGGGGAGGGCAAAAGAATTACAAAAAATTAACGGGGGAGGGCAGTAAAATTACAAGAACTCAAAATTATTTACTATATGACTCACATTCGGACATCGGAAAATTATTTCTGTAACTCATGAGTATTTTACACTTCTTGCGACCTTGATGGTCAGATTTTAGTATTAGTTTTAGGGAAAAACTTGATTCAGGACGAACGTGCTAGCAGCTCACCTTGCTTCAATTGACTTAAAAGCCGATCACCTATTTCGCCCATGGGCAAACAAAATCCTTTTGTAAAGCTGTAGTTATGAGTTTTTGACCTCCAGCGACTGTACGTTGTCGATTTTATAAAGTAAAGATATAATTCCTTGATTTACAACTAGGGTTTTGAGTTCGAACCCGGTTTTGCTAGTTTTCTAATGATATTAATCATGATATTGTGAACAACATACAGTTAAACACATCTTGATATTGACATGTTAAATGATATTTGAAAGACTTAGGAAAAATCTGAGTGAGTTCGGTGAATAAGTTTTGAATGACATTAATGGGAGGCCATAAATATCGCTAATTTTTGTCTAAGATGAACAAAATTAGCGATATTTATGACATCCCTTTAAAACAACACACGTTCTATAAATGTCTCTCTATGTCATAACATACCAAACAGACGCTCACAAATGAAATAAATTCAGTATCATAATGGATTTTTTTAGCGATTGTTTATTTGAATTACGGTGTTGGTCTTATCTTCTTAGAGGTTTTGGAGCATTTTTTAATGATTTGAATGAGTTTGTGAATGAATGAATTGAGCACTGAGTGAGTGATTTATAATGGTTTTGATTGGAATGAGAGTTAATTTTACGATGTTTTACTGTACGTTGTCTGTCTCCTATAGTCCAATGGAAAAGAAGTCACTCTAACAGGAAGGTAAGTCTAGACCAAGAATAAGTCTAGAATGTAACGTTGGCTTTGCAACGGCTTGTGTAGAAAGGTTTTATAATCAGATGACGGAAAATTAATGAATAGTGGCTGTTAAGATGCTTGAGTTGAAACAGAATTTCGTCTCATTATTTTTAATTCGAATATATACAGTGGTCTCGCGTTACCTCGAGGGGGCGAAAACTCGAATTCATGCGAAGACACGAGCTCGTCTTCCAGTCCCGACGCGTGTTACACTATTTTCCTGTTGGTAATTACTGCATTGAATCGATCGCGCGATTGCTCGATCGCTCGAGCAGCAAATTTAGTCCCCTGTTCAAATTTTACTGCATTCTCACGAGCACAGGGGTTCGCACCTTTCTGACAGCTATTGTTTTGCATCAAATTAATCTTACACTGCGTATTTGTTATTTCGTCTCATCGTAAAAAATACCTCCATGCCTTTTTCGCAGGGTTTTGACGAGTAAGACAATTTGTTTCCATACCTTTTTATATGCCACACTTATTCAATGTTAGGGTGTCAATGACGGAAATTTGTTGATTAATAAGTAGTTTTGAGACTTTGAAACAATCATAAAACAAATGTTCATTTTGTCGAATATATGTTCATTGTCATTTTGAAAGTCTTCGAAAATTATACTCATGAGAAATTCAGCAAATTCTTCACTTTTATACCAAAAATTAAAGACGATCGTCAACCAAAACATCATAACTAAACTTTTTGAGCTGTAGTTTCAATATTTCGGTCGCCCGTTGACAAAGATCAGCACAAAAAACGTGGTAAAAGAAAATGCATGAATTTTAAATTGTGTTGAACCCCGCTTCGCCTTAAAATTTGTTACCTACTTATCAAAACTATCTGGTGAATTTCAGAAAAATAATCATAAAAAAATATATCACATAAACTCCTTTTTTGTTTATTGTTGACATTCAACCTCGTCTATCTTCTGACTGATAAAACGTCTAGAGGTTTGTCATTAAGTAACGCTAGCTACGAAAATATTGCAAGAAAGAAAGAATATGCTTCTTATAATGCCTCTCATTTAAATTGACAAATCTAAACTTTTGTCTCTTCAATGACCAATGAACAGAGAACAGAAACCACTATCATTGACGAAAACGCCTTGATCGTCTGGATTTTTCTCTTTTCAACGGTGACAATTTGACCAAATTAAATCGCATGATTTAACCAATCGTTTTAAATGAGATTTTGATATTTCATACTATCTCACAACTATTCCTCCATTCGGAACATCGCTCGGACTTTTCCGTAAACTGGAAAGTACCTCGGACGTAAGTGTAGTAATTTTGGGTCATTTTTAGGTAATTCGGCTTCAGGTGGTACTTCGGTTATTTAATACGCTTGAAGAAAAAAACATATTTTAAATTCTTTCCGATCGTCTATGGAGAACTTTTGGGTATATTATAATTTGAAAACAAAACGCAGTCAAACACTGCGTTTTGTTATCAAGTTATAATATGCCCACTTTTATTCTTTCGTTGATTTTGTTTTATGCAACGTCATCCTTTGCGGGATCGATGATGTTTGTGACGTCATATAAACCCGCGTGCGAAATGACGCGCTTTCATGGCAGCTCCCGTATTATTCCCGAGGTCTATTCCGTAGAATCGCCGAGGGTTCCCGATTGCTATTCCTCGAGGAGTATTTTCCATGGGTACTGCATGTTTTGAAGGCAAAATTAGCACCGTTAAGTTCAAAACTCAGTGAAACGTATTCAATGGAACCATTTTGCTTACTGGCATTAACTCGAATCATGCGATGACTCGATCAAACTGGTCGGTCCCGTGTGTGTTCGAGCTATCACGAGACAACTGTAGCGATAAAGGTTCAAGAGAATCTTACTCTAATCTCTGCCCTCACACATTCAGGGTATTTCAATTGTCAATAGAAGGACAGTTAGAGTTCGACCGTTGCTATCCACTCTTCCAACAGAATGGACTGGGTCGCCACCCGTAAAGTCTTTTGTCCAAATAAAGTATCCGCCTCCGAACCCACAACCCTATACTTACTCATTCGACTGAACTTTTTATACCTTACTGATGTGTTACGCGTATACCATTTCTATTCGACCTGTGCTTTCGATACCGATTAATGACAAAATATATGTCGACTCATGGTATTAGCATCTCGTTTTTCAATAAAGTTACTATGTCAAGTTTATCAAATAGCACGTTATGTTCACATGTTAGAATACATTTGTTGTTATAATGAAGGCGACTTACTTTTCTATCTGTGTATACACGACGACAAAAATATTTCTTCACCCAAGTTTATGTGGGCAAGTCTTCAATTGATATAATGACAGGAATGAATATACTCAGCGACTTTAAAAACGCAATACTAAAATATATCACTAAAAAGCAAATATAAGTGAACAGACTCGGACTAAAATAAACTTATTTTCTTTCCTTAACAAGTTACCGTTTATCCAATATCAATGTCATTTTGAAACATTCTCTTGTTTTTCCAATACGGTGACATTTTTAAACATACCCTCGAAAAGTGAAATTTCTACATAGTCCTCCTGTTAGGACGATTTTCCTTTCAAATGAAATAAAAGCCAAACAAATTTTAGAGTTAAGTTGAATGAATCAAGAGGTCAAACGAATCATCAATACTGCATTTAAGCACGTTTTGTCCAAAGACGACTCCAAAGCGTCGTCTTTTTGACCAGAAATGACATCACTTACATGCCTTTCCATTCGTTTCGTAGAACCAGACACGTTATTCATGAGAACGCGGTTTTGACAAACAAAGCCTGTTTACGCTTTTAACACCTTAGCAGACATGTCGTTTAGAACTGAGATGATATTTTGAGCGTGTTTACGGCATGACACTAACGTCATTTTAACTCGCATACTCTTCTGAAGCGTGTGAAGTTGGCAGGACATTAGACATTAGACATTAGACATTCGGCCCAATGTCTAAAAGGGGAATTAGACATTCAAAAATGAATGTCTAAATGCCCAAATTAGACATTAGACATTCGATTAGACATTCGATTAAACCCTCTCTCGAATGTCTAAATGCCTCATTTAGACATTAGACATTCGTTTAGACATTCGACCGAATCCTCGTTTGAATGTCTAAATGTCTCAAATAGACATTAGACATTCGTTTAGACATTCGACCGAATCCTCGTTTGAATGTCTAAATGTCTCAATTAGACATTAGACATTCGTTTAGACATTCGACCGAACCCCCTTTTGAATGTCTAAATGCCTGAATTAGACATTAGACATTCGTTTAGACATTCGACCGAATCCTCGTTTGAATGTCTAAATGTCTCATTTAGACATTAGACATTCGTTTAGACATTCGACCGAATCCTCGTTTGAATGTCTAAATGTCTCATTTAGACATTAGACATTCGTTTAGACATTCGACCGAATCCTCGTTTGAATGTCTAAATGTCTCAATTAGACATTAGACATTCGTTTAGACATTCGACCGAACCCCCTTTTGGATGTCTAAATGCCTGAATTAGACATTAGACATTCGATTAGACATTCGATAAAACCCTCTCTCGAATGTCTAAATGCCTCATTTAGACATTAGACATTCCTTTCAGACATTCGACCGAATCCTAGTTTGAATGTCTAAATGTCTCAATTAGACATTAGACATTCGTTTAGACATTCGACCGAACCCCCTTTTGAATGTCCAAATGCCTGAATTAGACATTTGACATTCGTTTAGACATTCGACCGAATCCTCGTTTGAATGTCTAAATGTCTCATTTAGACATTAGACATTCGTTTAGACATTCGACCGAATCCTCGTTTGAATGTCTAAATGTCTCAATTAGACATTAGACATTCGTTTAGACAATCGACCGAACCCCCTTTTGAATGTCTAAATGCCTGAATTAGACATTAGACATTCGATTAGACATTCGACAGAACCCCCTTTTGAATGTCTAAATGCCTGAATTAGACATTAGACATTCGTTTAGACATTCGACCGAATCCTCGTTTGAATGTCTAAATGTCTCATTTAGACATTAGACATTCCTTTCAGACATTCGACCGAATCCTCGTTTGAATGTCTAAATGTCTCAATTAGACATTAGACATTCGTTTAGACATTCGACCGAACCCCCTTTTGAATGTCTAAATGCCTGAATTAGACATTAGACATTCGATTAGACATCGACAGAACCCTCTCTCGAATGTCTAAATGCCTCATTTAGACATTAGACATTCGTTTAGACATTCGACCGAATCCTCGTTTGAATGTCTAAATGTCTCAATTAGACATTAGACATTCGTTTAGACATTCGACAGAACCCCCTTTTGAATGTCTAAATGCCTGAATTAGACATTAGACATTCGTTTAGACATTCGACCGAATCCTCGTTTGAATGTCTAAATGTCTCATTTAGACATAAGACATTCGTTTAGACATTCGACCGAATCCTCGTTTGAATGTCTAAATGTCTCAATTAGGCATTAGACATTCGTTTAGACATTCGACCGAACCAACTTTTTAATGTCTAAATGCCTGAATTAGACATTAGACATTCGTTTAGACATTCGACCGATTCCTCGTTTGAATGTCTGAATGTCTCATTTAGACATTAGACATTCGTTTAGACATTCGATCGAATCCTCGTTTGAATGTCTAAATGTCTCAATTAGACATTAGACAGTCGTTAAGACATTTGACCGAACCCCCTTTTGAATGTCTAAATGCCTGAATTAGACATTAGATATTCGATTAGACATTCGATTAAACCATCTCTCGAATGTCTAAATGCCTCATTTAGACAGTAGACATTCGTTTAGACAATCGACCGAATCCTCATTTGAATGTCTAAATGTCTCATTTAGACATTAGACATTCGTTTAGACATTCGACCGAATCCTCGATTGAATGTCTAAAAGTCTCAATTAGACATTAGACATTCGATTAGACATTCGACCGATCCCTGATTTGAATGTCTAAACGCCTGACTTAGACATAAGACATTCGATTAGACATTCGATCGAACACATGCTTGAATGTCTAATTGACCAAATTAGACATTAGACATTCGATTAGACATTCGATCGATTCCTGTTTTGAATGTCTAAATGCCTAAATTAGACATTAGGCATTCGATTAGACATTCGACTAAACCCTCTCTCGAATGTCTAAATGCCTGAATTAGACATTAGACATTCGTTTAGACATTCGACCGAATCCTCGTTTGAATGTGTAAATGTCTCAATTAGACATTAGACATTCGTTTAGACATTCGACCGAACCCCCTTTTGGATGTCTAAATGCCTGAATTAGACATTAGACATTCGTTTAGACATTCGACCGAATCCTCGTTTGAATGTGTAAATGTCTCAATTAGACATTAGACATTCGTTTAGACATTCGACCGAACCCCCTTTTGGATGTCTAAATGCCTGAATTAGACATTAGACATTCGATTAGACATTCGATTAAATCCTCTCTCGAATGTCTAAATGCCTCATTTAGACAGTAGACATTCGTTTAGACATTCGACCGAATCCTCATTTGAATGTCTAAATGTCTCAATTAGACATTAGACATTCGTTTAGACATTCGACCGAATCCTCGTTTGAATGTCTAAATGTCTCAATAAGACATTAGACATTCGTTAAGACATTCGACCGAACCCTCTCTCGAATGTCTAAATGCCTGAATTAGACATTAGACATTCGATTAGACATTCGAACGAACCCCCTTTTGAATGTCTAAATGCCCGAATTAGACATTAGACATTCGATTAGACATTCGACCGAACCCCCTTTTGAATGTCTAAACTAAATTCTTAGTTACATTCTGATGGGCCAAAAAGCAGGCTGTATGGGCTGTCACATCACCAAAAAATTGTCCAAAATGATGAAGTATGAACAAGTTTTCTGTTCTGAAACTGCAAATCAGGTTCATCCAATTTTATCAGGTTTGATGTCCAGGATACGTGGTTTTAGACTTTTTACTTTAATTTCTGATCGGGTTGATTATATGGGCTCTACAGGCTGTTGTATCATCAAAAAATGGTCCCATTTAGAAAAACATTTTCTCTGAAACTAGGACCTAGATTTCAACCCAACTGCACAGAAATGATGCTTGTGCATGCTCTTTGTTAATTTCTGATCAGGTTAATAATATTGGCTTTATAGGATGTTGCTCCACCGAAAAATGGTCCCTTAAATTATGATAGAATATGACAAAAATCTTCTTCTCTGAAACTACTTGTCAGAATTAAACCAAGCTGCACAAGACTGTTCCTTAGGACATTCTCAAAAACATCATTATTATTAATTGTCTGTATGGTATTAGGAATTTTTCTTTGTTGTAAGCTACAACATGTTCGATTTCTGTTCTGCTAAAATTAAATTATGGATATGGATAAAACATTTTTTTTTAAAACAATTCTGACGTAAAGAGCAATTTAATTGGAGTGATATTAGTTTAGGTATTGTAAAACAAACTCTTTTTATGCCCCCGCATCGATAGATCGGGGGCATATTGTTTTACTCATGTCCGTCTGTCTGTCTGTCCGTCTGTCCATCTGTCTGTCTGTCCGTCTGTCCGAAAACTTAACCAAACTTAACCTTGCCAATATCTTCAAGCCTATTCAAGATACAAAGCTAATATTTGGCATGAAGATAGATCTCAATGATCCGCATCTGCTGGTACCAAATTCAAGGTCTTGTGAAAAGGTCAAGGTCATCTGTCAAGGTCAAACTTTGAAAAAAATGCCGTTACGGGGGCATTCGTGTTTCACAAACACATCTTGTTTCAATTATATTTCATATATTAGCTATACATGTGTTTAAAAGTTCAATCCTGATAGATGTCGGAATTCCATTACAATGCTGGGTACTTTCAAGGGCTTCAGTTGTATGATTTTTTTTATTTTGATTACATTTTATTCAAAGAAATAGTGGAGTGATACGACCAGGTTCTTTGACTACTTGTTAATTTGTTGGACTTATTTTGCAATCTTGCCTAGTTTGTATTGTCCAGAACCTCAAAAGTTTATTATGCTTCTTGGAAAATGTTCAGGGTAAATATTGTTTACATTCATTTACAATATGGATATTGATGATATTGATATGATGTTATGTACTATCCATCTTTGCCCTCCTCTTACAGATGTTTTTTTTTTATTTTTGTTGTTTGAATTTAATATATTCATAATTTGAACCAATGAAAATTTGTCAGGAATAAAGGGGGCTAAATGTCATAAATATGTTTACATTGGTTTAATGTTTTTGACTTGTTAATGATTTAGTCTATTTTTGTGCCATACTTATCACATATTAGAGTGTTGATACTAAGTATATAGGTTTGTTTTAGCACCCTTGAGCATGAAGTGCTCAATAGGGCTATTGTAATGGACCAATGCCTGGCATCCATCTGTCTTTCCGTCCATCTGTCCATCAATAATTAAATGAAAATCTTATCCTCCAAAAACTAACCTTCAGATTTCAACCAAACTGCACAGAAATTATCCTTAGGATAAGGGCTTTCAAAAATCTTAACAGAATTTTAATCCAAGAAGAACTCTGGTTGTTATTGTAATAGAGTAAAAAAAACTAAGATAATCTTCTATCAATCCGTTAGGGCTAAAGCTTTCATAATTGGTATGGATCATTATCCAATGCTAGTCAAACATGGTTCTTTAAATTATTTCTCTTTCTATATAATTAGCCATTTGTTTTATAAGATTCTGGATTTTACATATAATTTAAGAACAAAAATATTTTAAAAAGAAAAAAGAAATCATAGCAGAAGAGTTAAAACTGGTCTTTTTTGAAAGACTGATTTGCCTAAGACCCTTAAACAAAAAATCCAAATAATTGCACTAGTCTTATTGTTAGCCCTATGTTGTTGAATCTCTAATTTAATAAAGAAGCATAAAACAAAAGCTTTATAAAAGTAATACTTCCAAAACATGCCCTTAAACTCTGATAATTGGCATTACATATAATCCTAGGACTATTTGACAGAAATTTGATAAATAAGGAAATGCTAACATTCCTGTAGTACTAAACATGAAAGCCTACTTCCTTCGAAATTTGCCTGAGAGAATTGCATCATGGCCAGGATAAAAACACTGCCGCAAAGACAGATGATTAGAAATAAGCAAAGAAAATCTTATCAAAGTCGTTCAATTTACTCCACCCACTGATATTCATTTTGAAATATTGGAGGTACCGATGTGCTCGTGAAAGTTATAAGGCTTTCCCTGAAGAATTTGTCAATGAATTTTGGATTCCCTATCCTCCAAGTGGACAGATTATATGGACTCAAGAAATACTTACATTTTTAACACTATAAAGCCAGGGATACTCAGATGAGTGAAAGAGGACCATTGTTGTTGTCTTGATATTCACTTTTCTCAAAGTTTATTAGCTAAAACTATATTACACCCATAATTTGTGGTATATGACTATCATTGATATTTTGTTTTAAAATTCCTCAGTCATTATGCCCCAGTATTGAAAGATCTGGGGCTTATTGTTTTACTGTTGTCCATCTGTCTGTCTGTCTGTCCGCCTGCAAAACTTTACCAAGATATAAGCCCCAGATTTTGCATGGTGAGAGATCTAAATGATATGCATCTGCTGATACCAGAAGTGAAGTGTGGCAAGGTAAAGGTCATCAGTTGAGGTCAAATAATTAAAAAAAATAACCCAAAATTATTATTATTATTATTAT
This sequence comes from Fragum whitleyi, assembly GCA_948146395.1. Taxonomy (NCBI): domain Eukaryota; kingdom Metazoa; phylum Mollusca; class Bivalvia; order Cardiida; family Cardiidae; genus Fragum; species Fragum whitleyi. The sequence goes on along the minus strand of OX411551.1, from coordinate 56,128,428 downwards.
TGCCATTTTCTTCAAGCCTATTCAAGGTACAAACCTGTTATTGGCACGGTATTAGATCTAAATGATACGGTATTAGATCTAAATGATACATATCTGCTTATAACAAATTCAAGGTCATGTATCAAGGTCATTTGTAAATGAAAGGTAACTCAAAAACTTAACAAAAAAAAAAACACTTTATATGCTCAGTTTATTCAAGCTTATTTAAAATACCTTTCTCACAACAAATGATGTGCATGAGGTATTAAGGTCATGTTTCAAGGTCGAGATCATCTGTCAAGGTCAACATTTTGTAAAAAATGCTGTTATGGGGCATTTGTTTTTCACAAAAGCATCAAAAGCATTTATTTATATGTTAAGTTTGATATTTGCCTAGGTAAGGCCATTGTTAAAAATAAACATTTTAAATGACCAATCGTGTACTTATTTTTATTCGATACTCTTGACTTGAAGATGTGCTCTATATGTTGCATATATATTTACATAGTAGGCCCTATTGCCTACATTACGTGAGTGATTGGTATGCCTGTCGTATACGGCATTCTGCATAGACAAAGAACAAAACTTCTTATACAAATGAGCTTAATGTGAAATTGACATTTCCCACATTCCCCACATCAAAACTATCCCAAATCACTCATATAGATCTAGTGCTTTATTCTTTCATTCAAACTCATACTCTCAATCAAACAATTAAAAACGCTCCAAATTCAATACAAGAATCAACAACATGTATATTCAAATCAAAAATCGGAAAACAAACGTTATAGGCCAGGAAATGAATTTCCTTACCTCTAAAGTCACGAGGAAATTTCAAGAACTACTTTCAAAGAAAACTGTTTGGCTAGGTATCCACTTTCATCCGCCAAAGGCAGTATTTCATGAATGAAAACCACACAATTATATTTTTCTACATATTACCGGGATCGATATCAAAAAATGACGCCATCCTATCACAATCGTATGACGTCATCGAGTCAAAGTCAATTATCGAAATAAAGAAGAATATGCAAACTTTATTAGATCGACGGTTATGAAAAAATCAAGTTGGTGATCGATAAACGAAATGTCGTATATGCAGACTTTATTGATTTTCTAGGTACGACATTTAGTTCGAACAACGATGAAGATCTAAAGCTATGGGATTTCGATGTTCTTCTTGAATCCCAGCGTGCAGGTTCTTTTTTTTTTAAATCGGACTGCGAAGCAGTCGATTTATATCTACCGTTTTCCAGAAATCCAGTCTGTTTGACCCACTACATTTTTACCATTATCTTCTGAGCAATGTGTTCAAACCAAATTATGTGTTTTCAAACACCGAAGAAACGGCCTTTTCAGTCACAATCTACAAATTTTGTTTTTATCTTATTTACTTTTACGACAAATAGAGAAGAGGCTAATACAAAATTTGATGTAATTTTCGCTTTTAGTAATTATTCTGCATAATTAATGAACTGGCAGGGCGGGGCTTAACCGTGACGTATTTTGGCGAGTTTACGTTTCAATAGTTTGTGTTCTTTCAAATTTTAGTCGGTAATCATCGTTTACCTTGCAAATGACTATGTTTAACCCTAAAGGATTCACGTGCTTTGAGAGAGTGAACACATTTCATCGTTTGGTTACCAAGGCCTCGTAACTTCAGCTTGATTAAGCTGAAGTTACGAGGATTTGGTTACCAATCCACGATTTAAGGTCTCAAGTCATTTATGCCGACTTTCTTTAGAAGTAGGTTATTTTAGATAAAAGCTGATTTCCCTTAACCCTAAGTGCAATGACCCGTTACTTAGGCTCCGCCCTGCCAGGGCATTAATAATGGCATTAATAATGGATAATACCAGTTAGTATTTTCAGTGTTTATAACAAGATTTTCGGTTTAGGAAAGGAGTTGAAACGTACAATAGGTTAACTGTATAATTAATTTGTAGCACTTACAATATAACTGCTCTGATGTTTTTCTCGAACGGTCATTTACCAGTTGTAGGGCTGACAACCAATCAAATTCTGTTATGATTATACCTCGGTCAAAATCCACGCGTAAATTCAGACCACGTGGTAGATGCAAATGGACATCGTCTGCTCGAAATGTGTCAATTAACTTGTTTGTCATTGGTCAATAATCGTCTGCACTCAAATCGGGAGCGTGGGAAGTTTACTTTTTGTTCGCATGTGTTCACAAATAGAAATAATTTTGTAATTTTGAAATATTTGATTTCAATGAGCAATCTGATCACGCTCCAATCCTATTTTCAATAAATTCAAATTTGAGAATGAAGAAAAATTATTCAACAACAAATAAACCGACAAAAACATACGATAAACTGATATAGGATAGCAGTAAGAGCGCTCTATTTTTAGAACAACTCATGAATAATCATAGAGTGCTGCTAGATTTAATCGATTGGTCAGAAACCAAAGATATAAATAGCATAGTTGGCGATTTCACGTGTTTCTTGAGGGAAAATGCATTTACAGTATTTGGGAAAACCCAATGCTTGAAAAACAAACATGTTGGTAATCAAAATTGTAAATAGTTTAATGAAAAATGTTTGTTGCTAAACAGGCTTTTAAAATCTATAGAGAGAGGAATAATATTAACAGACAAGCTTTTAGCTTGGCGCGTGCTCATTATAACAACGTAAAAATCTGCTAAGAAATATTTTAGACTAGCCGTGGGCTATCGAATCAGCAACTTTCAAAATCGGACCACAAGGTTGGATGAGCTGGCGATGTCCTCGAAAAGATGGAGTGTTAAGACATAAAACTCATAAATTGGGCAAAGATTTTACCAACTTTTATTGTCTAAATTTGAGCCCTTTTGATGGGCGAACTATTGCACTATCCCAGCCTATCAATGATGTCCGATTTACAGTGCTGACAGCACTTTGATTTGATATAATTAGTGATATCGAAAGAAAATGTGCATAGTTTAAGATTTTGTCTGGAAGAGAAAAGCAAGCTTTTGATTAATGACCAGATTTTCTTATCTTCGACTTTATTCAAGCTGCAGGAACGAAATTTAGCGTTACACAGCCATAAAGTTGGTTAATTTGGTTATTTAGACTTTCAAGAACGTGTTCGATCAAATGGTAATCGAATGTCTAATGTCTATTTCAGGCATTAAGACATTTAAAAGGGGGTTCGGTCGAATGTCTAAACAAATGTCTAATTGAGACATTTAGACATTCAAACGAGGATTCGGTCGAATGTCTAAAAGAATGTCTAAATGAGACATTAAGACATTTAAACGAGGATTCGGTCGAATGTCTAAACGAATGTCTAATGTCTAAATGAGACATTTACACATTCAAAAGAGGGTTTAATCTAATGTCTAATTTGGGCATATAGACATTCAAAACAGGGATCGATCTAATGTCTAAACGAATGTCCAATGTCTAAATGAGACATTTAGACATTCAAACGAGGATTCGGTCGAATGTCTAAACGAATGTCTAATGTCTAAATGAGGCATTTAAAAATTCAAACGAGGATTCGGTCGAATGTCTAATTGAATGTCTAATTCAGGCATTTAGACATTCAAAAGGGGGTTCGGTCGAATGTCTAAACGAATGTCTAATGTCTAATTGAGACATTAGACATTCAAACGAGGATTTGGTCGAATGTCTAAACGAATGTCTAATGTCTATTTGAGGCATTTAGACATTCGAGAGAGGGTTTTATCGAATGTCTAATTGAATGTCTAATGTCTAATTCAGGCATTTAGACATTCAAAAGGGGGTTCGTTCGAATGTCTAAACGAATGTCTAATGTCTAATTGAGACATTTAGACATTCAAACGAGGATTCGGTCGAATGTCTAAACGAATGTCTAATGTCTAAATGAGGCATTTAGACATTCAAGAAAGGGTTTAATCGAATGTCGAATCGAATGTCTAATGTCTAATTCAGGCATTTAGACATTCAAAAGGGGGTTCGGTCGAATGTCTAAACGAATGTCTAATGTCTAATTGAGACATTTAGACATTCAAACGAGGATTCGGTCGAATGTCTAAACGAATGTCTAATGTCTAATTGAGACATTTAGACATTCAAACGAGGATTCGGTCGAATGTCTAATTGAATGTCTAATGTCTAATTGAGGCATTTAGACATTCAAAAGGGGGTCGGTCGAATGTCTTAACGAATGTCTAATTGAGACATTTAGACATTCAAACGAGGATTCGGTCGAATGTCTAAATGAGGCATTTAGACATTCAAGAAAGGGTTTAATCGAATGTCTAATCGAATGTCTAATTCAGGCATTTAGACATTCAAAAGGGGGTTCAGTCGAATGTCTAAACGAATGTCTAATGTCTAATTGAGACATTTAGACATTCAAACGAGGATTCGGTCGAATGTCTAAACGAATGTCTAATGTCTAATGCAGACATTTAGACATTCAAACGAGGATTCGGTCGAATGTCTAATTGAATGTCTAATGTCTAAATGAGGCATTTAGACATTCGAGAGAGGGTTAAATCGAATGTCTAATCAAATGTCTAATGTCTAAATGAGGCATTTAGACATTCAAGAAAGGGTTTAATCGAATGTCTTAACGAATGTCTAATGTCTAATTGAGACATTTAGACATTCAAACGAGGATTCGGTCGAATGTCTAAACAAATGTCTAATGTCTAATTAAGGCATTTAGACATTCAAAAGGGGGTTTGGTCGAATGTCTAATGTCTAATTGAGACATTTAGACATTCAAACGAGGATTCGGTCGAATGTCTAAACGAATGTCTATTGTCTAAATGAGGCATTTAGACATTCGAGAGAGGGTTTAATCGAATGTCTAATTGAATATCTAATGTCTAATTCAGGCATTTTGAGATTCAAAAGGGGGTTCGGTCGAATGTCTAAACGAATGTCTAATGTCTAATTGAGGCATTTAGACATTCAAACGAGGATTCGGTCGAATGTCTAAACGAATGTCTAATGTCTAATTAAGGCATTTAGACATTCGAGTGAGGGTTAAATCGAATGTCTAATCGAATGTCTAATGTCTAATTCAGGCATTTAGACATTCAAAAGGGGGTTCGGTCGAATGTCTAAACGAATGTCTAATGTCTAATTGAGACATTTAGACATTCACACGAGGATTCGGTCGAATGTCTAAACGAATGTCTAATGTCTAATTGAGACATTTAGACATTCAAACGAGGATTAGGTCGAATGTCTAATCGAATGTCTAATGTCTAAATGAGGCATTTAGACATTCAAACGAGGATTCGGTCGAATGTCTAATTGAATGTCTAATGTCTAATTGAGGCATTTAGACATTCAAAAGGGGTTTCGGTCGAATGTCTAAACGAATGTCTAATGTCTAATTAAGGCATTTAGACATTCAAGAAAGGGTTTAATCGAATGTCTAATCAAATGTCTAATGTCTAATTCAGGCATTTAGACATTCAAAACGGGGTTCGGTCGAATGTCTAAACGAATGTCTAATGTCTAATTGAGACATTTAGACATTCACACGAGGATTTGGTCGAATGTCTAAACGAATGTCTAATGTCTAATTCAGGCATTTAGACATTCAAACGAGGATTAGGTCGAATGTCTAAACGAATGTCTAATGTCTAATTGAGACATTTAGACATTCAAACGAGGATTCGGTCGAATGTCTAAACGAATGTCTAATGTCTAAATGAGGTATTTAGACATTGGAGAGAGGGTTTAATCGAAAGTCTAATCGAATGTCTAATGTCTAATTCAGGCATTTAGACATTCAAAAGCGGGTTCGGTCGAATGTCTAAACGAATGTCTAATGTCTAATGCAGACATTTAGACATTCAAACGAGGATTCGGTCGAATGTCTAATTGAATGTCTAATGTCTAAATGAGGCATTTAGACATTCGAGAGAGGGTTAAATCGAATGTCTAATCAAATGTCTAATGTCTAAATGAGGCATTTAGACATTCAAGAAAGGGTTTAATAGAATGTCTTAACGAATTTCTAATGTCTAATTGAGACATTTAGACATTCAAACGAGGATTCGGTCGAATGTCTAAACAAATGTCTAATGTCTAATTAAGGCATTTAGACATTCAAAAGGGGGTTTGGTCGAATGTCTAATGTCTAATTGAGACATTTAGACATTCAAACGAGGATTCGGTCGAATGTCTAAACGAATGTCTATTGTCTAAATGAGGCATTTAGACATTCGAGAGAGGGTTTAATCGAATGTCTAATTGAATATCTAATGTCTAATTCAGGCATTTTGAGATTCAAAAGGGGGTTCGGTCGAATGTCTAAACGAATGTCTAATGTCTAATTGAGGCATTTAGACATTCAAACGAGGATTCGGTCGAATGTCTAAACGAATGTCTAATGTCTAAATAAGGCATTTAGACATTCGAGTGAGGGTTTAATCGAATGTCTAATCGAATGTCTAATGTCTAATTCAGGCATTTAGACATTCGGAGAGGGTTCGGTCGAATGTCTTAACGAATGTCTAATGTCTAATTGAGACATTTAGACATTCAAACGAGGATTCGGTCGAATGTCTAAACGAATGTCTAATGTCTAATTGAGACATTTAGACATTCAAACAAGGATTCGGTCGAATGTCTAATCGAATGTCTAATGTCTAATTCAGGCATTTAGACATTCAAAAGCGGGTTCGGTCGAATGTCTAAACGAATGTCTAATGTCTAATGCAGACATTTAGACATTCAAACGAGGATTCGGTCGAATGTCTAATTGAATGTCTAATGTCTAAATGAGGCATTTAGACATTCGAGAGAGGGTTAAATCGAATGTCTAATCAAATGTCTAATGTCTAAATGAGGCATTTAGACATTCAAGAAAGGGTTTAATAGAATGTCTTAACGAATGTCTAATGTCTAATTGAGACATTTAGACATTCAAACGAGGATTCGGTCGAATGTCTAAACAAATGTCTAATGTCTAATTAAGGCATTTAGACATTCAAAAGGGGGTTTGGTCGAATGTCTAATGTCTAATTGAGACATTTAGACATTCAAACGAGGATCCGGTCGAATGTCTAAACGAATGTCTATTGTCTAAATGAGGCATTTAGACATTCGAGAGAGGGTTTAATCGAATGTCTAATTGAATATCTAATGTCTAATTCAGGCATTTTGAGATTCAAAAGGGGGTTCGGTCGAATGTCTAAACGAATGTCTAATGTCTAATTGAGGCATTTAGACATTCAAACGAGGATTCGGTCGAATGTCTAAACGAATGTCTAATGTCTAAATGAGGCATTTAGACATTCGAAAGAGGGTTTAATCGAATGTCTAATCGAATGTCTAATGTCTAATTCAGGCATTTAGACATTCGGAGAGGGTTCGGTCGAATGTCTTAACGAATGTCTAATGTCTAATTGAGACATTTAGACATTCAAACGAGGATTCGGTCGAATGTCTAAACGAATGTCTAATGTCTAATTGAGACATTTAGACATTCAAACAAGGATTCGGTCGAATGTCTAAACGAATGTCTAATGTCTAATTGAGACATTTAGACATTCAAACGAGGATTCGGTCGAATGTCTAAACGAATGTCTAATGTCTAAATGAGGTATTTGGACATTGGAGAGAGGGTTTAATCGAAAGTCTAATCGAATGTCTAATGTCTATTTGAGGCATTTAGACATTCGAGAGAGGGTTTAATCGAATGTCTAATCGAATGTCTAATGTCTAATTCAGGCATTTAGACATTCAAACGAGGATTCGGTCGAATGTCTAAACGAATGTCTAATTGAGACATTTAGACATTCAAACGAGGATTTGGTCGAATGTCTAAACGAATGTCTAATGTCTAATTGAGACATTTAGACATTCAAACGAGGATTCGGTCGAATGTCTAAACGAATGTCTAATGTCTAATTGAGACATTTAGACATTCAAACGAGGATACGGTCGAATGTCTAAACGAATGTCTAATGTCTAAATGAGGTATTTAGACATTGGAGAGAGGGTTTAATCGAAAGTCTAATCGAATGTCTAATGTCTAATTCAGGCATTTAGACATTCAAAAGCGGGTTCGGTCGAATGTCTAAACGAATATCTAATGTCTAATGCAGACATTTAGACATTCAAACGAGGATTCGGTCGAATGTCTAAACGAATGTCTAATGTCTAAATGAGACATTTAGACATTCAAACGAGGATTCGGTCGAATGTCTAAACGAATGTCTAAATGAGGCATTTAGACATTCAAGAGAGGGTTCGGTCGAATGTCTAAACGAATGTCTAATGTCTAAATGAGGTATTTAGACATTGGAGAGAGGGTTTAATCGAAAGTCTAATCGAATGTCTAATGTCTAATTCAGGCATTTAGACATTCAAAAGCGGGTTCGGTCGAATGTCTAAACGAATGTCTAATGTCTAATGCAGACATTTAGACATTCAAACGAGGATTCGGTCGAATGTCTAATTGAATGTCTAATGTCTAATTGAGACATTTAGACATTCAAACGAGGATTCGGTCGAATGTCTAAACGAATGTCTAATGTCTAATTGAGACATTTAGACATTCAAACGAGGATTCGGTCGAATGTCTAAACGAATGTCTAATGTCTAAATGAGGTATTTAGACATTGGAGAGAGGGTTTAATCGAAAGTCTAATCGAATGTCTAATGTCTAATTCAGGCATTTAGACATTCAAAAGCGGGTTCGGTCGAATGTCTAAACGAATGTCTAATGTCTAATGCAGACATTTAGACATTCAAACGAGGATTCGGTCGAATGTCTAAACGAATGTCTAATGTCTAAATGAGACATTTAGACATTCAAACGAGGATTCGGTCGAATGTCTAAACGAATGTCTAAATGAGGCATTTAGACATTCAAGAGAGGGTTTGATCGAATGTCTAATCGAATGTCTAATGTCTAATTTGGGCATTTAGACATTCATTTTTGAATGTCTAATTCCCCTTTTAGACATTGGGCCGAATGTCTAATGTCTAATGTCTAATGTCCTGCCAACTTCACACACTTGAAGGTCTTACCTTATAAATATTCAAATATTGATGGAAAAAATCAATAATCTTTAAGTCTAATCGAGGTAAGAGACGTTCCGGTTCCAAGGAACAATTTCCCTCTTGACATACTCGATTCAGAGTACAGTCTCTGCAAAGTGAGTGAGTTGATTTTATTTCTTTTAATGGTTTTTGAAATGTCTATCGTTAATTACCTTACACACATCCGATTTTTTAAATCAATCAACCATGAAAAGTGCAATAATAAAGAAAGAGTGAACAGTAAATTGCTATGCCGAAACTAACCAAAGCTTCAGATCAAATAAAAATTAAGTCGATTCAACAGAGTATCTTTTTGTATGATCTTAACTAAATTTAGTTAAAACAAATCTACTTTTCCGTGCTTAAATTTCAAATTTACTTTGTTGCGTTTTTAAAGTCGCTCAGTATATTTGGTCAACATGTCGAGGCATATAGACTTGTCATCGAAATTGGACAACCTGTAGAGTCCATGTGCAATTAGTAACATCGTGAAATTGACATCCATTTCAATCAAAACCATTCTAAATTACGCACTCAGTGCTCCACTCAGTCACTCGAAACACTCACTCAAACCATTCAAAAACGCACAAAATCACCAAAATAGATAAGAGTAACAACTAGATCCAAAACTAATTTAGCTAGGAAAAATCGCAATTGCAGGGACATAATTGAGATTATAAGTATCTGATTCATTCTTGAAGAAATAGAAAGCTATGTATAGAACTTTAATGCTAATTTTTTAAAGGAGGAAAGTAATATCGCGTATTTTGTCCATCCTTAAAACAAAATAGGCGATATTGGTTTACCTTCCTTTAATTCCACTCAATTTCACTCATAGCACTTATTCCGTTTCATCCAAATATATACCAAAATAATTCCCCTAGTCACTTTCATGATGTTGTTAACTGTAGTTGTATATTTCTATATCGGGGGTGGGTGAGAACATACAAACGGACCCCGTGCATATACGCTTCCGTATCTTCTGACATTCAATCAGTTAAGATATTACCGTGTCGAGAAATACATATAAGAGAATTATTCTAAATACTGGCAATGGCGTTTCATCAGCGAGAGATGTTATTTTGCAATAAAACGTACATTGTTACTCTGCATTTGAACAAAGATCTTAGTTTATCACTTAATTCTACTACAATATACAGCTAACAACACATTGAAATTTACATGGTGAATAATTTTTGAATGAATTGAAAATAAAATTGAATGACTTTGGAGCGAATTTTGAATGACATTTTAGGGAAGAAGAACCATTTTGACAATTTCGTCCCTTTACTCACCTCCTTTAATCAAATACAGTTAGTCACATCGTGAAATTGACATTCATCTCGATCAAAATCATTCATAATCGCTCACTCAGCGCTCCATTCACTCATTCCAAACACTCACTAAAACCATTCCAAAACGCTCAAAATGACTAAAACAATATGAGATCTATAACTACCTTCAAAATTAATAAAACAAGATCCAAGTTGCGGTTTCACTGAAATAATTGAAATTTTAAGCGTTTGATTGGTTCTTGAAGAAAACGGAATCTATTTAAAGAACTTCTTTGCGTATTTTATCAAAGGGAGGTAATACATATCGCAAATTTTGTTCATCCTGAACAAAATGTTCGATAATGGATTACCTCCCATTAAATTCAATCAAAACTCGCTCCACACACTTATTCAGTTTCATTCAAAATTCATTCAAAAACCATTCAACTTGTCAATTTCACAATGTTGTTAACTGTATGCATACATGTACAAGTTTTATAAATAGCTTTCAATGTCTTCACGAACCAAATAACAAAATCCATTTAAATCAGTGAAATCAATTATTCCTAACGGTTTTCCTCTTGAGTGTTGTTGTTTATCATTTTTAATGATTTTGATCGTTTTTGATTGGTTTGAGTGAATGATTTGCATGAATGAAAGGAGTGTTGAGTAAACTATTTAGAATGGTTTTGATCGAAATGAGAGACAATTTCAATGTATTATTAACAGTAGAAACAAGGACAGAATAGATTACTGGGCCCGCCCAATTTCTCTCGGCGCAGCACATTCACCCAGATCGTAAGACTCGAAATTTTGTTATAAATCGACCACTTCCTATTTTTTAGTTTACCGCGGAATATTTAACGTCGTTCGTAAGATGAAGTCATAATAAATATCATGATGTCATTTCACTACTAAAAGATAACGTTGCTTTACGCTTTGAGCTCATTCGCATAGCTATCTTGTGAAATAACACCCGTGTAATATCCAAAATATGCATCAGATTTAATTCACTCCCGCGCCGTGGATCTTGTTATAAACTTACAAACATCGGGATATTGACAATCGAATCGATCCGAACAATCGCTCACTAAATACATGTAGCTCACTCAACGATTCATTCATTCATTCATTCATTCATTCATTCATTCATTCATTCATTCATTCATTCATTCACTCAGTCATTCATTCATGCATTCATTCATTCATTCATTAAAAACTCATTTAAGCCGTTCAAAAATGTTCTAAAATAATTTGAAAGTAGTCCAGAATCGTTCACAATGTTATAAAACCCTATTCTCATCGAATAAAAGCATAATTGTTATATGCAGGGTTTGATTGGAAGAGTTCATAAAGACTGACGGATCATTTTTATAGAACAACCGGACAAAGTTAACGCTATTGTATTACCTCCCTTAAATTTAATTCAAAACTCGATCCACACATTCAATATCATTCCGAAAATATTATCCATTTATCCATCTTGTCATTTACGCGTTAGTCTTAACTGTTTAACACTTGCAGGTAGCCTACTTTTTTCAGACCCAACGATGCGAAAATTATCTGACGCGAAAATAGTCCGATTTATTGTAATTAAAGGGATCGTTAATAGACATCAATAATATCGTATCTACAATATCAATCAAGCTGTAGTTACGAGGTTGTTGTCGCTTAAACTATGATAGCGTGCTCATTATGTAAACTTAGACGCGAGAAGTTTACTTTTTTTTTTAAAGTAAATACCCCTCCAATTATTTAGCTTTATTCAAATACAACGCACTCGAATTAACGCTAAAATGAATTCAGCAGGACTTTTTATTTTGATTTTTCTAGTTAAAATTTCTAATTGTTATGGACAAGGATGTGATAGCTGCTCGTTAAGACTAAACAAACAACTTTATGAAATACCACAGGCAATGTCACTGCGGGATTTTACATATTTTGTAAGTTAATTATTGTTTTATAATTGATAAGGTGAAAAAATGGGACTTTGTTTTACATATCTTCACTTGTCGACAATTGCTCCGTACAGTTAACAACATCATGAAATTGAAAAGGCGAATGATTTATGAATGAAAATAATTGAGTGCAATGAGTGTGTTTTGAGACAAATTAAGGGGGGGGGGGGTAATGCAATATCGCTTATCTCGTTCTTGACGAACAAATTTAGAGATGTTTATTACCTCCCTTCAATAATTCATGACAACTGGTTCCATAAATGGCTATTATGTCTTAACGAACTCATCTACAGCTACCTACATCGTGAAATTGACAAGGTGAATGAATTTGGAATGATGTTGAAATGAAATTGAATGAGTGTGTGGAGCGACTTTTGTGTGAATTTGATGGGAGGTAATCCAATATCGCTAATTTTGTTCAGGAAGAACAAAATTATCGATATTGATTACCTCCCTTTAATAAAAAATGCATACAAGTTCTTTACATAGATTCCTAATTCTTCAGGAATCAATGTTGCGCTGGCAAATTGAATTATTTCAGTGTAATCGCGATTTTTCTCCATCAAAATTTATTTTGAATGACATTGTTGATTCTATATTTTTCATTTGGTTTGAACGTTTTTGAATGGTTTGAGTGAGTATTTGGAATGAATGAACGGAGCGCTGAGTGAGCGATTTAGAATGGTTTTGATTGAGTCGAATGTCATTTTCACGATGTAACTAACTGTAAACCGCATTTAAGTAAGTGATATCTCGTATGTTTTATAGGGAATGTTGATTTGAATGAAGGATTTAATTTTGTCTTTTTAGTGAGTTTGGGGCGTTTTTGAATGGTTTAAGTAAGTGTTTGGAATGTAAGAATTGACCGTAGAGTGAGCGGTTTAGAATTGCTTTGATCGGAATGATTTCAAGATCATATTCACTGTAGCTACAGCTCACTTAATCCATGATTAAAATGCTTTATAGGTATATTAGTACAAACAAAACAAAACAAAACGGGACAACGTAAAATGAAAAGATTTTTCATGTCTGTTTAAATACATGAGCCTGTGCATGACATTCCCAACAAGGGCCAAAATTAAGCAACCTCTACGGACTCATAGTATAACTAGATTGCTGCCTGACTTTCTTCAGACAACATTGGACATTGTCTTTCTACAAAGTGCAAAGTGAAGACCCTGGTCAGACCTATGAGATGCACAGGCTGGCCAGTGTCTTTGCGAAGCGCAGTTTTGAAAATGTTGGAAATTTAACGCACAGGCTCATATATCTATGACAACAGGTGAAAATACAGTAAACAACGTCGTAAAATTGACAAGGTGAACGATTTTTGAATGATTTAGACATGAAATTGAATGAGTGTGTGGAGCGAGTTTTGAGGGAATTTAACGGGAGGTGATCCTATATCGCTAATTTGTTCAGGATGAACAAAATTAGCGATATTGATACCCTTCTTGAAAAAAATATGCAAATAAGTTCCATACATAGCTTTCTGTTTCTTCAAGAATCTATGAAACGCTAATATTTTGAATTTTGTCAGTAAAATCGCGGTTTTTCTCTATCAAAACTTATTTTGAATGACGTTGTTGATTCTATATTTTCCAGTAGGTTTGAGCGTTTTTGAATGGTTTGAGTGAGTTTTTGGAATAAATGAATGGAGCGCTGAGTGAGCGATTTAGAATGGTTTTGATTGAGGTGAATGTCAATTTCACGATGTTATTAACTGTACCGATGACACTCTGTTAAAGTACAAATTGCGTACATTGTACCGATTACACTAAGTTAATGCTGAGGATTTTTTTATTGTTGATTTTTTTGAAGAATTGAAATTCAACTTTTGTTTAAACAGTGCACAAATTTAATGACAACGTTAGAAAGCCTGTTTGTCTGTTTGAATGGTGTATTACGCCGCTTTCAGTTGTCTTTAAGTTATATCACTACGACTCGAGCACGTAACAATGGATTCCTGGTGTTTCTCACGCCACTACTACCATTAAATCCTTTCCTAGCCCTAGATACTATTTCACATAGGTCTACGATTATCAACAAATTGGTTGAAGACATATAGTCGGAAAGGGTGAGTGCCGACAACGGGAATCGAACCCGGAACCTTTCAAATGATAGTTCGAATCGCTACCCCTGTTCAAACAAATTGAAGACAACAGTTTTCAGACGATGGGATGAAAAAAGTCTAAGTCATTTTACCGAGTAATTTCTTCATTTCCCGCAACGTTTCTCTCTTCGGGAACGTCGAAAAGAGGAGATGTGGGGTAATTGGTTTAAAATAGATGATATAGGCATTTGAGATCACAATATTCTGAATTTTTTCATATATATTTTAGAGTAAAAAAAAAGCAAACAACAAAATATAACCAAAGAGTATTGCACTGACAGGGCGGAGCCTAAGTATCGGTTCGTTGCATTTAAGGTTGAGGTAAATTTGCTTTCATTTATAATTAAGCGCTTTCATAAATAGTCGATATTGTTAAAATCGAAGGTTGACAACCAACCCTCGTAAGTTCAGCTTTTGAAGTTACGAGGATTTTGGTAAACCAACGATGAAATGTTTTCACTTTCGTTTAGCACATTATCCTTTTGATTTTAAGATAAAGTTATTCAAACGCATTCAAGATTATTATCGACTTACTTTTGAATGAACCCAAACTCTTGAAAAGTAAACTAGCCAAGTTACGTCACGGCTGAGCCAAGCCCCGCCAGTTGAATAATGACGCATAGTAACAAAAAGGGCTTTGTCATGATTTTATGTATTTTACATGACAAGCTTAACTAATTTGATGTGTTTTTTTTTCTTTTTATAACTAGCCTTGAATTTTGCGATCAGTTGATAAAAAAATGAATTTTAAAAGCTATTTGATTGTGTAACTACAAAAATATTTATAGGATTTATTTCACGTTAAGTCCTTGGCTTTTGTGCATGCATACTAAAAGATCGTTTAGGGTCGAATGAGACGGTAAAATAATCGTATCAAAGTTGTAAACTGATATTAAACGCCTAATCTTTGCACAATGCATGCGAAGACATTTGAAACTAGATCTGTCGCAAAGTTCCACCAGCGCTTTGTCCTAATTCAGTACAGGGGTCTCCTGCAAATGATTCTGGGTCACTTTGTCCTTGAGTTAGAATCCCAAAACGAAAGAAGTATAAAGACAAAAGACATTAATTGGCTTAGCAACTAAATTAATTGACACGAGCGAGTTTTCATACAGTTTTAGAAGGATTTTAGGTTCTTTCCTCCGTGCATTTAATTTGATGTCTGTAGTCGAGAGGTAGAGCGTCGACTTCATGACCAAGAGGTCACAAGTTCGATTTTTTGGTAGCGGCTATCCACCTTTTTTCTTTCTTTTGCCTAAACATTCGTTACGAGTACTGTTTCATTTCCAGGAAGAAGAATCGAGAGGAATTACTCAAAAGTTATAAGAACACACACACATGTATATATATTATATATATAATAAAAAAAAACAGAACAAGAATTGTGTAAACAAAACAAAGAAAACGAGACTAGATCTTAAGTACATATATAAAAATGGTTAAACAATTTATTTTAAAATATCTTCATCGTTTAAATATGCGATTGTAAATGGTAAATATTAAGACAGTCAACCATAACACAATACTATCATTTATCATCTCGCTACAGCTTTCTATTTTCATATCTGCGATCCGCCAAGCTAATATCGACCATCTTAAGAGCTTGAAATGTACAGTTAGTTACATCATGAAATTGACATTCATCTCAATCAAACTCATTCCAAACCGCTCACTCAGC
This sequence comes from Fragum whitleyi, assembly GCA_948146395.1. Taxonomy (NCBI): domain Eukaryota; kingdom Metazoa; phylum Mollusca; class Bivalvia; order Cardiida; family Cardiidae; genus Fragum; species Fragum whitleyi. The sequence goes on along the minus strand of OX411551.1, from coordinate 56,112,415 downwards.
ACTACATTCATTCATTCCAAACACTCACTCAAACCGCTCAAAAACGCTCCAAATGACTAAAAATATATGATCAACAACTACCTTCAAAACCAATAAAGCAAGATCCAAAATCGCGATTTCACCGACATAATTGAAATTTTAACCGTCTTATTGGTTTTTGAAGAAATAGGGATCTACTTTTAGAACTTTTATGCATATCATATTGAAGAGAGGTAATAAATATCGCTAATTTCTTTCACCTTGAACATAATTGGCAATATTGTATTACCTCCCTTGAACTTCACCCAATATTCGCTCTACGCATTCATTCCATTTCAAACAAAATCATTCAAAAATCGTTCATCTTGTCAATTTGAGAATGAATAAACAATTTAACACAATAGTGAAAGGTTGTAAAATAGTAATTATTATAGACTATTTTTTTAGAAACCAACGTGAAACAATAATCTAAAACACAGAATCTTAATCGACTTGCCAAGCATATTTAACGTTTATGTTTTTTTTGTAATTTGTTAATTCGTCTTTTTGGATTAATACTCAGCAAAAAAAGGTATCCACTTTTTCATTTGTCAATATCTTTTACATCTGTATGGTCAAATGGTCAGGAAAGGTACCAATGTTATTCCAGTGTTTTGTTTTCTCATTCAAACACCATTTTTTATTCAAGAAAAGTTTTCTTTAGTGTTATGCAAATTTTTGTTTTCTACGTCGACGTACGTCACGTGCACAATCTTGTGATTCTTCTCAACCTCAAACGGTTTTTGTCTAAGAAAGACAATCAATAGTTTTGCTTCGGAGTATCGGAACGAGACTAAGAAAAACTTGTACACATGCATAATCGAAACTCGTCATTTTTTTGATAGATTCAACTGTCTTTAGCAGGAAGAGCAGACAAAATAAGACGTTTAATGATCATTTCCGGTAGAGAAGTATTGATATTTGCCCTTATCAAGTCAATATGCCCCTTTGGAAAACGTCCCGAAGAACTAGCACATTCACGTTGACGCGTTCGCTTCCTAGATTCCTACTCAGCATTTTATAACCGAAGCGCAAAAAAGCTTTAACCTTTCAAAGCGTTAAACTTTAAATGCAATCAAATCGCCATTTTAGTCTAAACGGGTTGACAGTAAACAATTTACAATGAGAGTCAAATGAACCTTTCCAATGGGTCTAGACTAACGTAAGCAAAACGTAGAAACACAATTTAGTTAACTTGTCAGCTTAGAACTCAAATAGTGAAGTTATGGAATGGGTTTCCCGGACAACCTCACGCATAGACAGAATTTTATGAATTTCAGCTTTCAAACTACATACCGTATTTTATGGTAGTTTGTGTACAGTTCAAGTTATGTTTACAGGAAGCAGCAGAGAGTCTAAAGTCTTACCATTCCAGGATACCTATGGCCGTATCATTGTACAGCAAAACTTGCATTAAGCGACCACTTAGGGGACCAATAAAAAGCGGTCGCTTATTGAAATGGTCGCTTAATACAATAATTAATGATAAATTAGACGCGTTATTTGATAGCATATAAAGATTGGCACATAATTCTTACTGAATCCTAGGATGTTCGAACCCAAAAGAATCGTCTCATTGAGACGATTCTAATGGGCTCAAACATCTCAAGATTCAACGATAAACACACTTTTGTTTAAGAATGTTCTCTTTTTCGGAGACTTTGTTGCGCTAAAGGGACTTTTTATGATGGTCGCTTAACAAAAGTGGTCGCTTAATAGAGGTGGTCGCTCGAGCAATAACGACTGTATTTGACAAGAACAAAACGTGCCAGGAAATCAATTGAAAATTAAATTCAGAGTCTTCGAGTAATGAAAACTACCCCCTGGCTACGTTTACACTCACAGTTCCAAATAATTATTGCGTATTTTGCTATCTTTTCAGCAAACTTCCGCTTGTAATTTTAAAGAAATCGTAGACCTATTGGGCGGATATTTTCTTTTTTGCCAAGTTTACGTGATTAAAAATATAATATATAAAAAAATAATGTGTATAAATCAATTATCTAAGGTTCCATATAACAGAAATAACACTGGCAATGGGGATGACATTTAAGGTCAAAATTGCCCCTGTCGATAGCCGGACTTGCCCCGGTATGCGGCAAGCTGGGCCATTTCGACATGACCTCTTTGACGAAGAAACGAAGAATGAAAAAGAAAAGCAACAGGAAAGCAATATAAGAGGACGTTTGCTAGGGTAAGAAGAGCTAAATTTTTCTTTTACCTAAAAATAAGAAAAAATCTATAAACAATTTTAAACAGTCATTAAGAAAATCAAAAATTAATTAAAAGGTGGCCGGACTAGCCCCTGTCTTCCCCATCGACCTAAGTCAACCGGCGCGGTTTGCGTAGACTGACTAGGATCGAAACATTATTTTGTACATTGTACATTGTATATTTGCAATATCGAAATGCTCAGGTCAAACATGATTATTCACTAAAGCGAACCGAATTTGAACCCGCTGGGACTGGTTTTTTGTTGTTTTTTTTTTTTTTTTTTTTTCTTTAAGTTATTTAAGTTTTATTCAGTTGTCCGGCGTCATAGCGCATTTGGTAACGCGTCGGACTTTCAATCTAAAGGTCCCCGGTCGATCCCCGACGGCGGCACTCATCCTTTCCGACTATTTGGCTCCAACCAACGGGTTGATAATCGTAGACCTATGTGGAATAACAGCGAGGGGCTAGAAAAGATGAAATGGAAGTACTGGTGTGAGAAATACTAGGTATTCATTATAAGGTGATCGAGCCGCCGCGGTATGATTGAAACTGTTAAAAGCGGAGTTAAACCCCATTCGACGAAATAGATTTTATTGAGTTCCCCGACGGCCATTATATGAGTACCTGATCTCACTTCAGCTTTCAACTGATATGCAATACATCAAGCGAAAAGGGAATATCTAATATTCAAAATTAACTATAACTTAAAACAGAAAATGGTTTAGTTATGCAACGTTTCGTTAACTTGCATCTAAATTGTTCAAAATGCAAATTGATTAAGCTGAAAATATAGTTTGTAGCATTGTGAAATTGAAACTCATCTCTAATCAAAACCAATCCAAATCACTCGTTCAGCTTTCTTTTCGTTTTTCCCCACACTCACTCTCACCTCTCAACGCTTCGAAATGGCTGAAAACATGTCGTAAACGTGAAAAAACTATATTTATTTCATTCAAAGTGATATAATAAATCAATGATTTATTGGCCAGTGTTAATTTTAAAGCGCTTGAAAGGTCCGCTAGGTCAAACAAACAGCAAAAGAATGTAGATTTTTTAAAGGAGATAAATATGGTGAATTTCGTCCTATATGACGAAATAAGCTGTATTTTATTTCCTCCTCGTGGTTTCATTCAATGTTCGCACCACGTACTCATTCAATGCCATTCTGCAATCATTCCAAAATAAATTTCAATGTGTTATTAACTTCGTGGGTGCTTGGAATGGATGAATGGAGCGATAAGCAAGTGGTTAAGAATGCTTTTGGTCGAGGTACAGTTAATTACATCGTGAAATCGACATCTAACTCATTCAAAATCAATCTAAATCTATCTCTAAGCACTCCATACATTCATTCAAGACACTCACTAAAACCACTCAAAAACGTCCCAAACTAACTGAAAAACATATAACAACAACTTCGTTCAAAATAATAATAGCTAGGAAAAAATATCGGAGCTTCACTTATTTAATTGAAATTGTAAGCGTCTGAAAGGTTCTTTAAGAAATAGGGAGCTATCTAAAAAACTTGTATGCATATTTTATTAAAGGGAGGTAATTAATGTTGCTAATTTTGTTCATCCTGAACAAAATTTGCAATACTGGATTACCTCCCATTAAATTCACTCAAAACTCGCTCCACACACTCATTCATTTCATTCCTAAATCATTCAGTTATCATTCACCTTGTCATTTTCACGATGTTTTTAACTGTAAATGTAAAATTCTTTATATCACTTACTATACATAATCCTTTCTTGGCCTCCAGCTGCTCAATCAATGTAGATTTATAGAGGCAAATGTCTGTTAGAATGTGTGCTGCCATCTTGGATCGAATCTGGGGCCGGCTATAAAAAGAACGCACAACGTAATATACTCTTCAAAAAAGTTCTTTGACATTGATTAAAAAATCGTTTTTTGCTGAAATAAGATAAATTCTTTGAGGACAGTTGGTTGTTTTGTAAACAGTGATTGTATTTTTATAAATTCACGAATATTGCGAAGAATTACTTGAAACAGTTTCTGCATAACAAAGTCAACGTCTATTTGTGTAAAGTCTGTCCTCATCATAGAGCTCGTGTACAGTAGTTTCAGATTCAATAGATAGTACTGAAAGTTCCCCCTTAAACTGTAAATGAAATGCCACTTCTAAATCGTTTTTGGATAGAAACGTCTTTGCACGAATTTGTGAAAGATAATTTATTCTGAAATGTTGCGAAACTATTATGCACCCACTACCTTAAAGATCTTATTCTTTTATATAATCAACGTACGAACATAAACTACCAAATCATACCATATCATTATGAGTAACAACTTTTTTTAAAAACTATCTCCTATGCAAAATGCACTTATTTAGATTGTAAAATTGAGAAAAGTCTCAGGTGAGAATGCGAAATTTATAATAATCTCTGGCCTTGATGTCAAATATTGAAACCCCACACCCTGTAACCATTTCTTTAAATTTATGAACCGTATCAAATATATTCTAAACATTTAAGTTGATATATTTGATATATTCACCAAGTGACCGGCAGGGTTTAACCTGTTCATGAACCATACCATTATACTAAAGAATGGCACCCGTCACGCGAAAAGGAACCGTCTGGGAAGTGCGTAAAGTGTCGAACCTTGTCAGACTGCGCATATTGCACAGACTGACTAGGGTCGAACATTTTCGCACTTTAAAAATTTTCTGAATCTAGAATAATCAATCTACCTTACCGTGAAAGAATTTGTGAAATGCGACCCCTTGCTGGCATGTTTACGAAAAAATCTCAAATATTTTTATATAAAGTTCCCCGATGGTCCCTTTTCGCGTAACTGGTCACATTAAATCGAATCTTTTCAGTTTAAATATGTATGTACAATTCATGTCCTCATTTCCTTGTGTGTTTTTGTTAATGTTTAGGGTATGTTAAGTTCGACTAGGACGATGCATTTGTTCACATATCTGCATTTTTCATCAATATTGGGAGTTTACCTTTTTATCTGATAAATCTAATACCATCCAAAACAATGTAGTCAACACTTTTTCTTTAATTGTAACTTTTACACCGCGGTAAGAGACAAATTACTTCGTACCCTAGCATATGATTTCGAAAGGTTTCTTAGCTTTCGGAGCGTTTATGTTCAATTTGAGTGAGTGTTTGGAATGTAGAAATGGGGCGCTGAATGAATTTGATTACAGTGAGTGTCAATTGAACGATGTTTTATCTGTAGGGACTACGATTATTACCTAGCTATTGGTAGTAGACAAATGTCGAAAATGTTACCGCAACCAGGGGCCTGGTTTTCTATACACCATACGATCATTTTTTGCGTAAGTCAAAAATTAAAGTTGCTTTTATAATACTTACTTAATATAGAATTCTGCCATACATCATCTCACTGGAATCGTCTTCTGAAGATAATTCCAAAGAGATGTTGCAAGGCAGAATTTAACAATGAATGAAAATACCAGGTACGACTTGTGATTTTGACTTACGATTAATTTTTTCGTAAGAAGCTTAGTAAGACGGGCCATAGGGATGGAAATCATAGGATTCTGGTTTAATGCAATCAGTGCTGCAGTTGAGAACATTGCAAAATTGACAACCTGAATTATATCGGAACGATTTCGGAATGAAATTGAATGAGTGCAATGATTGAGTTTTGAAAGAATTAAAGGGAGTTGATCCAATTTAGCTTATTGTGTTCAAGATAAACAAAGTTAGCAATAACCATTACCTCCCTTCAAGAAATGCATACCAGTCTCGAAATCATCATACGGTTACAAAATTAGATTCGGTCAGTGAAATCGTGCTCTTCTCAAGCGATGGATACTTTGAATGTATACTTAACTCCAAAAGAAACGTCCTCAAAGCTATGCTCTTTCAAAAACTTAACCCTCTATGACTTTATTGCATCTTTATTTCAATGGATGTCAAAACCGACTTTCTTTTCTAGACCTACCTTTTGACTGTTTAGTTCCATGTTCCTTTCGTTGCAACGCCTTTTTAGTGCCCCCCAAGCTAACGGGGTCTGACGTACAAACGTTTAGTGAAAAAAATATGTGTATTGTAAGCAATTTAGCTTCCATAAACCGGATCAAAATCTTTTAATATTTGATGACGTCAAATGTTACTGAAGAACATTATCAACCAGAATTGGGGCTACGGAGGCAAGCCATTTAAGGTAGGCGTGCGCTTTCTTTACAAATTTCAAACTGTTCCTGAAAATTGAAGGGTAGTTTTAAAAACGTTTAGTTGCTAAGAACAGTTTTCTGATTTAATTTCAATGACTTATGTAACTTACAATGTGCTTTAGTCTTTGCTCGTTACTGTGAAGACCAGAAGAAGCAAAGAAAGGTTGAAATTCGCACAAAGACTTATAATCATTTCCATTTAAAGTTTGTGGATGTTTCTTTTTGAATAAAGTATAGTTTTTGATCTAATCATTTTCGTGAGTTTGGGGATTTTTTGAATGATCTTAGTAAGTGTTTGAAATGAATGGATGGAGCGCTTGAGTGAGCGATTAAGAATTATTTGAATCGGACTGATTGTCAATTCCACGATATTCTTAACTATATGGCGATAATAGGAATTTTCATTAATCATGAAAGTATTCATGGTAGGCAAATGTTCTCCATCGTTAATTTTAAAGTTCTACAATACAAACAAAGTAGCCCCTAGGTTGGCAATTGTTCTGGTTTTCTGTTCATGTATTACTATTTGTAGTACGTACTACATGTAGTATTTAGCTTTCAAAATATTCTCTTTTGAAACAAATAAATGAATTTCATCCAAGTTTTAAGGATATTTTCCTACCTTTGCTGCATTATTCAAGAAAAAAAATGGATTTTATTGTCGGAACTATTTCATAAATGGTAAAAAGTGCCTAGTGACTGGATTTCAAAGAAATACTCTGTGTAATGTTTTGTTTAAGTTTGCCTTGCTACTACAAAAATATTTTAGGTCAATTATCATGTTGAAATTGCATTAAAAAACATCACGTTCTGATTTTAACATATCACCTTTTATTTGGTTGTAATTGTTCCGGTGGTTTTGGATGGAAAAGCATTAAACTATTTGAAATAAAAGTAAATGTATACTTCTCCCTACAAATTTGGAACAGACTTAGGAATATTTCTACAAATGGTTATGAAGGAAATGATTTTTAATGGTGACATACCCTTCCTTGCTACATGAATATTAGTTTCTTAAATTTTCAGAAACAACCTTTTGAAAGCGTACCATAGGAACAGTCATGCAAAGCTTTTTAAATTGACCCTTTGCCGGTATGGGAGTTGCACCACGAGAGACGAAAAATGAATGACCATATAAACTTTCCTTGAGCACGGTACGCCTACAAAGAGAAAAAAGACTAGTAGGGCCTCAGTCAGAAAGGCCCAAGAATTGGGCTTGGCCATTGAAACTTTTGAGAAAACGATCATTTCCTTACTGTTACAAATAATTATTTTCGAAATCTACTCTCTCCCCAAAATTAAATTCCCTGTAGCTTGGCCCCTGTACCTCTGGGGAAAATACCCGTGTCCTTGATTTTAACAAAGACTACTTACTGAATTCTATTGGATGAGCACCCTGTATAGCCAGTGTATATTTGCTGAGGCGACAGCCACCTCAAAACTTCAAAATTTAGACTGGTTCTGCAGGGTACGAATCCAAGAAATTTAGTAGAGTACTCACTCTATCATTTTAAATGACATCTTTATTGCAAATTATATCACCATACGTCTCTTTTAATGTGCCATGATCGAGACAGACTTAAAGACTAAAAGGTAAACGTCAGATATAATGAATATGATCCGAATAAAGATTGTCAAACTCAAAATAACTATGGATAGGATAATGAAACCAAAACAAACATAAAAGAAGTCTAGTAAGATATTTATTTCATGTGTCGAATCGCTAAGGCCGTATCGATTACATTTACATATATGTCATAAACATAATATACATGGCGTCTAGAAAAAAGGCTTCAATGAAAATTTGGTATTTCACGTCTTGTGGGCATTTTGCACCATGAAAATTTTAATCTAGCTCTAATAAAGTTCTCTTTGCACGTGCCAACATACAAACCTTTTGACTCAATGAATTTCTTATACTTAAACAAAAAGAGGGTCACTAAGTCTTTAAACAAAATATATCGTCAAAGATTGTTCCATCGACACCGAAATTAATCACGAGACTCCAACTCTCGTTGTGACAGTTATTTGCGCAAGCATATTATGACATATTCTGTTTCAATGGGAAAAAAACGTTATCGTCATAGTATGTTTGATGTCTTAAACTGGTTCGATCTTAATAATAAAAGGTTTAAAGCAATGAATTAAAATGTTTGATACGTGCGTCTTGAAAACTCTAGCAAGAGACAATCCGGCAAACATCTTCATGATCGGATGCTCCTTTTGAAATAACGATAGTGAACATATAGACGGGTGTATAAAATCATTATTTTACCTTCAGCAATTTTGGAACACGAAAGTCGACGAGCGATTGAATATACAACCACATGCCAACAGTGAGTCAAGTTTTAATGACGTCGCATTGCTGAAAAAATTGTAAACAAACTTTAACAAATTATCTTGACCTTTGATGTTTCGGAATTGACTTTGAATTTTTTATCACGTCAGTTTTAAGCATCTACTAGCAAACAACAATGAGGTTTGTGTGTGTGTGTGTGTGTTTGGGCTTGGATATTCAACAATGAGACATCTTTCAAGACATAATGGTATTTACCTTTTGTGCATTTGACACCATCTATCAGGAGAAATGTTTTTATCACGGAATACTCTTAACAATCTCAACGAATTTTATTTTAAGATAAACAAGGGTCCTTTGCTGGAAAGCAATGTCGAATTTTATATCCTAGTGTTTGCATTCCTCTGATCTTGGCTGATGAAAATGGGCGTTATCCTTTTAGAAGGGTCTGAGATAGATATCTTTATCATAAGCCCCTCTTTGACAAATCTGTCCATCTTCTGTTTGAATTTACACTTCAATACCCATTGACCAAAAAATTTCATTTTTTTTTTGTTCTAGAAATTTATAGCGTTGCCCTTCAAAAACTTGACTTACTTTTGGAATGATGCTGTACATGTAGGTAGTTCTTCTTTATGAGAGAGTTTAGGGCGTTTTTTTGGAATGGTTTGACCGAGTGATTTAGAAAGGCAATCAGTGAGGTGAGTGTCAGTTGCCTGATTGTATTTACTTTTATCTTATAACTATACAAATATCTGTATGATAACATCCCGTATGACATTTTTTATGATACCATATATTTATTTTTAGAACATGATATAATGTGGTTATTTTTAGAAACTTGGATTTCAGTTAGAAACATCGACGAAAACAAGATAAAAGGGGGTATTAAGATAACTATAATACGTACTTAGTGTATTGTATGAAAAAATTTCTAACACGGTTGTGAGAAATGATTATTGCCTCGACTGTGATCAATTTTCCCAACCTCGTTAGATATTTTTTCTGATATACTTAAGTCAAAAAGAAAGTGTGCACTTTTGAATTTTAAATATCTCTCTGAAAGTACACAATCTGTCGTCATGAAACGTCGTATGACTATCCCAAAGAGTATGTGCTAACGGCATTTGAAAACAAAAATCGCACGATTATTATACATTTTCTACTAAATTGAGAAGTTTGATTTTGCATGTTTTGCATGTGCATCACGCGTAAGATAAACATTTGGTCTGAAAATGCATTCAGTTGAATCTTTGCGGTTTTCCTAAGCATAAAATCACATCTTCAATACAATTGTGCATGCTACAACAGCGTGGTTCGACTGCCAATAAACGTCGTTGAACAAATTCGAACATTGTCAGATTTAGAACGTCATTAAAATTGATTGAGCATTCATATTCCAATAGAAATCGGGTCATCATTTTGTTAGGCCTTTGTTAAGCAAATCGAGATATCATTGAACGCCATAGCACCATTCAATGGAAAGATACTGGCCTTACAACGCTGCAATGTCTTACGTTGACGTGCACGTAACGTATGCATTAAAATTAAAACCATCGTTTGGAAATAGCTTTGAATGGCTTCTAAAATTCTATAATGCAACACCAACACATAGATCTTACCGAAGAAAAAATTGTAAGGAGGTCAATTCTCAACAATTTAAGTTCCGTCTTCGCGTATGCAGCATGCACTACTTTATCCAAATCTGATTTGATGATTAAATTTCAAAAGGGCTTGATTAAAGTATGGTATCAAATTTACTCCATAATTTTCCTCCGGCTTTGTAAAAATAAAGAGAAGTGCAAAAAGTGAAAGTGCACGCTTTCTTATGGAACTCAGTATACAAAACACTAAGTACGTATTATACAGTTAACAACATCGTGAAAATGACAATGTGAATGATTTTGGAATGATTTAGGAATGAAATTGAATGAGTGCGTGGAGCGAGTTTTGAGTGAAATTAATGGGAGGGAATTCTAAATCACATATTTTGTTCAGGAGGAACAAAATTAGCTATATTGATTACCTACCTTTAATAAATTATGCTTTAAAGTTCTATACATAGCTTCCTGTTTCTTCAAGAACCTATGAGACGCTGGCAATTTGAATTATGTCAGTGAAATCGCGATTTTTCTCTATCAAAATTTGTTTTGAATGAAGTTGTTGATTCTATATTTTTCAAAGGGTTTTAGCATGTTTGAATGTTTTGAGTGAGTGTTTGGAATGAGTTAATGGAGCGCTGAGTGAGCGATTCATAATGGTTTTGATTGAGATGAATGTCAATTTCACGGTGTAACTAACTGTATAATATTTACATGCACGAGTTAGTTAGTATTGGGATTAGGAGTTAGGGACGATGTTTTCTGAATGTTAAACAATGATACAAGGGTTTTATTATGACCATGATTGATGTTAATCTACGACCAAATATATTCTATACACGTTTCGTAAACTCGATTTAGTCTATATCATGTACTATTAATCACAAAGAGAAATCCTTCTTAGCAACATTGAACATATCATTTGAAAATACGAAAAAAATTGACTCCATGGTCCAAAAGTATTTTTACCTTTTTTCCAGTATGGAAGCCCCGAGACAATAACTTCAGAGCTTTACTACATAATCAAAAGTCCTATGCCATGGGAACCTTACTACAATTATCAACTGAACTATACTGCATTGGAAAATGGAATGATATATGAGCAGATAACTGCCGACAACCTCGGACTTGATGGGTAGGTACTGTTAACAACATTGTGAAATTTACAAGGTGAATGATTTTGGAATGATTTTGAAATGAAATTGAATGAGTGCTATTAGCGAGTTTTTAGTGAAATTAAAGGGAGGTAATCCAGTATCGCTAATTTTGTTCAGGGTGAACAGAATTATCGATTTTTATTACCATCCTTTAATAGAATACGCGTACAAGTTCTATATGTAGCTTCCTATTTATTCACGAACCAATCAGACGCTTATAATTTGAATAATTTGAATAACGTTGAAATCGAGGTTGTTTCTAGCTATATCTATTTTGAATGTAGTTGTTAATTTTTTTAGCTCACCTGATCTCAAAGTGCTCAAGTTGAGCTATTGTGATCACTCACCGTCCGTCGTCCGTTCATCGTCCGTCCATCCGTTTGTCCATCCGTCAACAATTTCTTTAAACATCTTGTCCTCCTAAACCAATGAGCCAATCACGCTGGAACTTGACAGGGCTATTTTTAGTAATGCTTTTAAAAAGTTGTAAAAGAATTTAATTCTTTCAAAAAGTCTAGTTGCCATGGTAACAGAAGAAAAAATATCCTCTTTAACCGCTAAGCCAATCATGTTGAAACTTGGCAGAGATATTCCTCGGGTAAAAATCTACAAAAGTTGTTAATGGTATTTTATTTCATCAAAAACTCTGGTTGCGTAAAGGCTGAAAATTGGCCGAAAATGCCAAAATTCTTAGAAAAACTTTTCCCGCCTATACCTCCACGCCAATCAAGCTGAAACTTGGCAGGGATGTTCCTTTGGTAAAGCTGTTCAAAAATTGTTAAAAGAATGAAATTGTATTAAAATTTTGGTTTCCATGATAACAGAATGGCTTAAATTTGACAAAAGATTTCCAAAAAGTCTTAGAAAAAATGTCCTCCTCCTTAACCACCAGGCCAATCAAGCAGCTGAACATTGTCAGGTATGGGTGATGCTATACCAAAGTTGTTAAAAGAATTAAATTGAATTTAAAGGTCTGATTTTCATGGTCCAAGAAAGACGGAAAAATCCCAAAGATCTTAGAAAAATCTTCTCCTCCGAGACTACTGGGCCAATCGATCCTAAACTTGGCGGGATCTTCTTTGGGTAAAGCTTTTATTTTAAGAATTTAATTCCATCAAAAGTCTGGTTTCGATGGTAACGATAAGGCCAAAAAATGCCTAAAATCTTAGAACAAATTCATCTTAACCACTGGGCCAACTAAGCTTAGACTTGTTAGGAATGTTTTTCGGGTGAAGCTCTACCGGTATATCATTCTATATTGAAAAATAATATAATAGATATTTTCACATAAAGTGTTAAGGCCTAAATACCGGAATTAAACAATTGAATTGATTGAATCGAAATGAAATTTATTTAGACGTGACGAATTACTTGAATTCTTTAAGCATGTTCTCCTCCCAAATTACTGTCTAGTTTAAATCCAGAGTTGGCATAAATGATCCTAGAGTGGGAATTCCAAAAACTTCTTCGTGCTGTTTGGATTTGCCTCAAAAAATTGTCGTAACAGATTGGGGGGGGGGGATCCCAACACTTAATCGTGCAATTAAGATTTTTCACAAAGACATGCGTGTCAATATGCAGCTTTTTTTCTTCTTCTTTGACAGTTACTCAAAGTCAAAAGTGACAACATTCCAAAAATCACGAAAGAAATTTCCAAAATTCCTAGGTCGAGGACCTTTTCAAACTATTAAAGTGCAAATTAAGAATCCAACATTTTGTTTCTTAGTTTGATTTTAATTTGAGTGTCAAAAGAGACAAAGAAAACCTTATTCTGATAGTAGATTGTACACAATATTTGTCAAAAACCACTATGATAAGATTTTTCCCAATTTTGTCATATATGCCTGGTTTCCGACTCGTTCCTAAAAAACTGAGAAAAAAAACGCTGATCTTCTACCAAACTATTTTGTCGTATGGAATTGTGAATAATTACTATCTTTATTTACCATTTTCAAAATTTGTTGGTGCAATTTTGATTTGTTTACAGGGCTTGCTATTTTTCACATGAAATCTTTCATTATCATTTTATACCATGTATAGGCACTAACGACATTTGAGCCTGTGCGTGAGATTTCAAACAATTTCAAATATGCACAAAGCAAAGACTCTGACCAGCCTGTGCATCCGAACAGTCTGACAAGAGTCTTCACTATGCTTTAAGTAGATAGATAAGTTATCAAAGTATACGTAGACCATCAGGTAACTTTACATTTACAGTTCGTGGCAGTCTACGCTACTCAATGTTTACACTGCACGAATATTTCAAATTGTTGGAAATGTCACGCACAGGCTCATTTGCTAGTTATAACTTCACTGACGTAATCAATTACGAAATAACTACGTCAGTGTATTTCATTTGGATACCACGCTAGAAAACAAGAGTTATGCCGATTTCAACATTTTTCATTAGGTGTGGACTTCCATAAATTTCCACAGTCAGTTTACTACATCGTGAAATTGACTCGATGAAGGATTTTGGCGTTATTTCGGAATGAAATTCATTGTATGTGTGGAGTGAGTTTTGAGTGAAAAATAAAAGGAGTTAATCCAATATTGCTTATTTTGTTCAAGTTGAACAAAATTAGCGATATTTATTACCTCCCAAAATCCACACAAGCCAATAAAATCGTGGAATAACTTGATCCATTTGAATAAAATGTTTTTCGATTTGAACGATTTCGAAACGATTTCTAATGCTTTCTCGAAGTTTTGGTCGATTTGAATGGGTGTTTAAAATGAAAGAATGGAGAACTGAGTGAAAGACATTAAATGAGTTTGATCGCAGTGAGTGTTAATTGCACGATGTTTTTTAACTGAAATAATGCTTGACTTTATTTCAGCAAATCAATACCAGCATGTGTAAAGGTGAACACGTTCCTAGTTCCAATCATCATGAAACCATTAAGACCAGAGGTTGAGTACACTGCGAATTTTCAGAGATATAGAGAAGGTACGAACTTTAAGGGTGTATTTATTTTTGTCTAGACTTTCCTAGCCCTTCGGAACATCGCTAGCACTTTTTCGTAAACTGGAAAGTACCTCGGACATTGCAATCGGGAACCCTCGGCGATTCTACGGAATAGACCTCGGGAATGATACGGGCGCTGCCATGAAAGCGCGTCATTTCGCACGTGGGTTTATATGACGTCACAAACAACCGAGGATGACGCTGCGAAAAGCAAAATCAACATAAAGTAAAAAATGGGCATGTTATGATTTGAAAACATTTTCAAATCATTACATGCCAAAATGATCTCTTTAAACGATCTGAAAGCATTGAAGCAATTTGCTTTTTTTTCAAGCGTATTAACCAAAGTACCAGCAGGAGCCTAATTACCTAAAAATTGACCAAAAATTACTACACTTACGTCCGAGGTACTTTCCAGTTTACGGAAATGTCCGAGCGATGTTCCGAATGCGGAAATTAAGTAGTCATATCATGTTCGGTTTCTAGTGGTACTTTGGTCAGTACGCTCGAACAAAATCAATTTTCTTTCATGCTTATCGAACGTCTATGGAGATCTTTTTGGAATATTATAATAGGATCACAAAACGAAGTGCAACACCCTAGCTATTTGGCGTTATATACGAGGGTTGTTCAAAAATTAACCGGATTTTCCCTCGCAAAATTTTATTTTTGTAGCAATCAAACTAAATTTGTTATCATTCGTTGTCGGAATTCAATCCACATATGGTTATGTAAAATTGATATAGTTATCGAACATAGCGCGCGCATCAGTTATATAAATTGTCATGGAAACGAGTACCCGGCGCAGCAGATAAAATAATTAATATATACTTAGCAAAAAAAGAAACTTTACATGACTTACTGAGGGCTGTAGTATCCCAATGAAACCATAAAGAATACAGATGTTACTATTACATGAAACTTGAAGGCAATATCCGTCGGTTTATGGAAGGGTCAGTACCGGATGTTTGTAAAATGAGGTTTTAATTGATGGTTAAAGGACAAAGGGGTCGATTTCAAAAATCACAGAAATGAAATCAAGATTGTCGGTGAAGTTTTGAGTATAGGTCCTTGACGTTTTCATGATTAGAGTCGTTCCAATATCATGATAGACCAACGTCTGAGCTAAATACGCATACTTATCTTGCAGTTATCCTTCCTTTGATGAAATGAATTGAAAATTATGCAATGGTAACAGGGCCTCTACATGACGTCAAAAGTGGCCTATCTCAACTCGGCCGACATATCATGTGGTTGTAACTGATTTTTTTGTTAATTGATATGGGTTTAAAGGTCACTTTCAAAAGTTTTACATTTGAAATTCGACCGCTGGTGCACCTATCCATAGTTTCTTGTCGTTTCTCACAGATCGTCTAGAGCTTTCATCTGAGGCACCAGTCGCCATTCTTTCCTAGGCGTATCCTATGCCAATTGTGTGGGAGAGAAATGACGCTTATCGCAATGCTTTTTCTCAAATATGGGATGAAAGACGGCCGAGCCAGAGGTTGAACCCACGACCCGATGAATGAAAACCAGACGCGTAACCGATTGTCCTTACTGGGCGCGGCAGTTCTAAACCGAGATGTTAAAATGTGAATTGCCTGTCCCGAGTAGCCATACTTAAGAGTGACGTTATAAACAGACATTCAAGCTCTATGTATACCTGTAGTCTGATTCCTGCCTTTATTCGATTGTTGTTACATACCCGTTTCAATAAAAATGTACAAACAAGTTTGTTTTTTCGTGCCGATGCTAAGGAATGAGTGTGACTGTGTAACAAAAATCACTCAAAATGAACTTTGGGTAGCTCAACACGAGTGTGTGACCAAACCGGAAGTTATAGACGCATTAGCTTGGACTCGCTTCAATCGCGCAAATTCCTGCGTCTGTGTAGTCTCTGTAGCTAGTCCAACTAACACATGTAAATAAAATTGGCCTATAGCCACTGTAAGTCATTCAAAACAGACCAACAAGTATGTAAAGTTTCTTTTTTTGCTAAGTATTCTTTCTTTTCTAGCTGTTGAAACATTTGAAAAAATTATTGAGTTGCTGGAATAAGTATTACAAATGCCTTGTCTTAATTTGAAGTAATTTGACCGTAGAATCTTTCGATAAGGTTCGCTTAAAATGCCAAAATGGTGGGGTAAGTGTTTCGGAACGTTCAAGACGACGTCAACTAAATATTCGGGATTTTGATCTTCAGTTATTTTATTCGTTATCTATCAAAATAACAAAAGACACAAATCAAGCACTTGTCACGCTGAAAGGGAATGGTTCTCGAAGATATAGGCGATTTACTAAGGGGAACTTGTCTGAGAACTTTTACGTCGTACCATTCGATTTTACCTTTATACAAACCATGAAAGCACAGCTTAATTACAGGAACATTGAATTAATCCTTCTTCAATGAATAACGAATCGTGACAAGCTATATCACATAACACTAAATGTCTCAATTCTCGACAACGTCGCTAGCGTCATGTACTGTGCGCCGCCACCTAATACCCATGTATTTTTGTTTGCATGTGAAATGAATATACATCGTTCAACTGCTTCAGGCTTAGGCAGGTTTGATCATATAAAGTGTCCCGTTAATATGAGTATACTTTTTACACATAACTCTAAATCAGTGATGATTAATTGATCTAATCCGGATAAAACTTGAACATCCCTTCATCGTACATAATACGGTCTGGATCGCAAAATAAGATCTATACAATCCATATGATAATTCAAAATGAAGAAAGACTATAACTGGGTGTTACACACACTCAATTATAACGGATCAAAGAGTTATAAAATTGAAACTGACCAGGGACATTGGGGAAAAAGGTCAAGAAACAGTGCGAGCAGCGTCAAAAGAGGCATAAAAGACGTTTCGACCGACATCAATCAGAACGTCAGATTGGATAAACAGAAACTAAGAATAAGTAAATCAGCAGTGTATAGTTTTATATGACTTGACCATAAGTCGCGTCAGTACATTATATGTATCGAGGCCTTAAAGACATATGTAAGCGATTTCGGCATCATGAGAGATTTGGAAGCGGTTCCCACGGAATCTCAGATTTCTATGGTGGCTCTACATCGACGAATTAACGCAGTAGTAGTGTTATTCTTAGGTGTTCAAAACAAACCCAAATTATTATTTCCTGTGAGAATAATCCTTTAAAGGTCCTTTTACGAATGGCTAAAAATATAACGATTGGTTATGAAAAAATTTAAGATTTACTTTACCCAACCCTTCTCTGGTTAAAAGAAAATACGATATTGTGTACCTACGCAAAAGATCGAGAAAAAGTTTTTAAATCAAATATTTTATTGAATGCATAACAAAGGTCTATATCAATGATTTGAGATGTGTTTTGACAAAGGTTCTTTCTTCGTAACAAGTCCATAGAGCCGGTAAGGACGCTACTTTGATAAGAAGTGATTCGGTTTTGAAACGACGTTTCATGTTTTACAAAAACGACGTTGATAGCGTGCGCCGACACACATTTACTAGTGTTACATTATAAATCATATCTTCGCGAGTATTGTACATAACCATATATAATTACAAAAAAATTAAGAAAAATGATTAGTCCACATTACTTGTAATTTTCAGTTTCATCAGGTGTTTTATATAAAAGTTATCGCAAAAGTTCACGAATTCCTGGGACAACCCTCGTAGTTGAAGCCCTGGAAGAAAATGACGAAATGACATTGTGTATTCAACGCATGCAACGCATGCAAAATTACGCGCTTAAGGAAATTTGTCTCATAAAATTCAAATTTCCCCTGATTTCTATACTAAAGTAATAAAATAACCATTTCGCTACCTAAGTAAATAAAACTTTTGTTGTTCACTCAACCAAAGTTTTTATACGATATTACACGAATACAAACAATTATCCTCCATTTCTTTCATGCTTTTCGGTGGATTATGGAGAAAAACGGTAAATTATCACTTATAAACTCAATGTCTCAATAGTGTAATTATAAAAACCTACTCCCCGCTTTCGTTCATCTTACCCTCTCTGACGTCATCTAAGCGGAGCCATAGTCATGAGTAACGTCACCATAAACTTTGCATAGCAATTACGTGCAAAATGGCGCGCTTTAAGAAAATGTGTCTTAAAGTTTTCACATTTGTTTCATTTTTGTATTAAAGAAATATAGTAATTGTTTTGTACGTATTAAAATCGATTGATATTTTATTTCGTGAACAACAAACAACAAAAGCGGTTCATCAAATAAAAGACATCTCGTTCTTACCCAAACATTTATCCTCTGTATAATCACACTGTAGGTTCTGCAGTTTCAATGGAGATGCAGACCTTCTGGAGTTCCTGCCCTTCTAAATATGTCTGGACCCTAAAATGTTTCGGATGGATGCCATACGACGAATATTGTCATATTGCCAACACCTCCCTGGAGTTATCTATCCCAAGAGTCGGACAAACTGCTCCGGATAATATACCGTGGTCACCGATTATACGAGATCTGTACAAAACTGGGTTATATTTTGGAGTTGAAGACTTCCATTGGGCGTATACTTACGGAAAGAGTAGTAAGTATAGTTACGTACATTGTACATACTGGTCCGACAGTGGGACCAGTCTAAGTTAGATAGTGAACCCGTGGTAATTCCGCAAGCCTTCGGAACTTGTGATCTTTCACAATGTTTACCGAGTATTCCTAATGAGTCGGGTAATCGTGTATTGAAAGAAATCTCAAAGATCAAGGCACAAGTAGATATGTGCAGTAAAAAGGGAACATGTGACCAAGGGGTTATTTTATTATGCCAGAGTCTTAAATGCCACAAAATAGAGACCAAGGCCGCCGTAATAGAGCGGTGGTAGGGCTTCGGACTACATGTATAATTCATGGCGTTACATAACCTTTCCGACTATACGTGTTTGCTTCCTACCAATGGGTTGTGGGCCTAAGCTAGATAGTAGCCAGAGACTATGGCAAAGTCCAGGAGTCCATTGATGTGGGTTCCAACCTTCGCGAGATAACTGCAAGATTGTTAAAAGCGGTGTTAAACTCAATAGTAACAAAATAACAAATTTTGTATGCTCAATTTTATTGTGTACATAACTATTTTTATGCCCCCACATCGCAATATCGGGGGTCTGTCCGTCCGTCTGTCCGTCCGCCTGTAGGTATGTCTGTCTGCAAAACTTAACCAAAAAACTTAACATTGCCAATATTTACGAGGCTATTCAAGGTAGAAGCTTCATATTAGTCTATACTAATTTATTTTAGTTCGATTGCGACGAAAGCTTAAGCTTATTGAATCGCTCTCGAACATTCAATCCTGAGAGGCAGTGGTGTAGACCCACTGCTACCCAATTTTACAGCTTGGTGAACTGGGGCTGGCTATTAAGTGTTTTGCCCATAAACACCCCGGCGACAGTGGGGCTCGAACCACGGACCTCCAGGTCACGGGTCGACTGCATTTACTACTAGGCCACCGATATTTTGCATGATGATAGAACTCAATAATACGCACCTGCTGATGTCAAATTCAAGGACAAGGTCAGGGTCTCCTGTCAAGGTCAAGGTCAAGGTCAAATAACTCGAAAACTTAACAATTAACTTAATATTGCCAATATTTTCAAGGCTATTCAATAGGAAGCCTAATTTTTGGCATTATGATAGGTCTCAATGATACGCATCTGCTTATACCAAAGTCAAGGTCATATGACAAAGTCAAGGTCATCTGTCAACAGTTTAAAAAAAGCTATGATGGGGTCATTTGTGTTTCACAAACTCATCTTGATTAAGGATATGCTTCGTTTTCTATATAGTGAGTTACATCGGGAAGTGGACACTCACCGAGACAAAAACCATTTTAAATTTCTCCAATCGCTCAAAACCACTCCAGAATTGTTCTTACCGAGTCGAAACGGATTTCTAAGTGCCTGATTGGTCCGAGAAGACACACAAACGTGAATTGCGTGTATTTCATTTCAGGAAGGTGAAATACGCGACATTGTGTCATTTCCCTCGAATTTCACTCAAACTCACACATCGCACTCATTCAATTTCTTTCAAATTCCTTCCAAAATTATTCACCTGTCAATATTACGATTTCCATTGTTTTATCATTAAGAAATGGTTTATTGTTTGAATGGGGTTTAACGCCGCTTTAAACAACCTTCCAGTGATAATGAGCCGGTTGGAGCCGGTTGTAATTCTCACAACAGTACAACCATAAAATACTTTCCTATCCTCCAGCTACTTACCCATAAGTTTACAAATGTGACCCGTCACTAGAAAAGGGACCATCCGGGAATTCTGTAAAATGAATAGTTGAAAAAGAGATTTGATCCACCATAGGTCAACCAGAAGTCGCATTTCAAAAAATCCTTGCACTGGAAGGTGAAATTAACATTCTAGATTCAGAAAATAAGCACGGTGCAAAACGTTTCGACCCTTCTCAGTTTGCGCAGTCAGCGCAGGCTGACTAGGGTCGACACTTTTCGCACTGCCTAGATGGTCCCTTTTCGCGTGACGGGTCACAAATATTAACCCGTTGGTGGGAGACAAATAGTCGTAAGGGATGGCTTTCGCCGTCGGGAATCGAACCCGGAAACTCTAGATTGACAGTCCCGGCGTACTACCCACTTCGCTTTGACGGCGACTAGTAGTATTAAAACATTAATTTCACAGAGTCGTGCCGAGGCCGAGGTGCCGAGGTCGGAAACAATAAGTTCACGTGATCAACGTAACAATGGGTGGCGTCAAAGTCATTTAACGTAACCATAGAAAACAATTAAAACGCGCCGAGGTTGGAAACAATGGGTAACGTTGGCATGAATAATCTAACGTTACAATGGGTGGCGTCAGCGTGAATTACCTCACGTACCGTAAGTCATTGAGCGTAACAATGGAATACAATTTAAACCGCGCCGAGGTTGGAAACAATGGGTAACGTGAGCGTGAATCATCTAACGTTTCATCCTTTATTCCATTGGTTTTTTTTTAAGTCAGTGTGTCATGAAAGACACGAATACCAGAAATACATGGTTAGGTGTACTAGTTGCATCGATATGGGTTTAAAAGTGTTGAACCCCCTTATTGAAATAAATCACCAAGGGATAATCGGCAAAAGGGACACTTCAATTCAAGGGCTCTCAATTGACTCAAGTGGTCCTGAATAGAAGGAATGCAATTAAGGGGTCATCGCCCTTATCACAATACACTTCACCGCACACGACCCAATTATGTATAACGGGGTTAACGGACATCTTTGGATTTGTTTGTAAGGGGGTTTCAACAATTTTTCAGTTACATCGCGGGGACTACCGCTTCTAACCATATATTTCTGGATGAATCACTGGAATCAGGGAGGGTTTACCACCGCTTTTAACAATATTTCAGTTTCATAGCGGGTACTGCCGCACCTAACCATATATTTCTGAATGAAACAAGGAAATCGGGAGGGGTTTAACCCCACTTTTAACAATCTTTCAGTTTCATCGTGGCGACTGCCGCTTCTAACCATATATTTCTTTTCTTCTTTCGTTACAAATTTGTTTGAGAATCATTTCACTTAGAGTTCACTCAAACATTGAATGAAAGGGCATACAATTCTACTGATATTAAAAGTAAAATTGTTTCAGCAATTTCTCCTTTTCTTGATCCTTTATAATGTGATCTTTTAACAAAAAGGACAAGCAAGTGAAAGCAATTTCTTCTTTCTCCCCAATTCTTTCCCGATCCATTTCACTCAATGTGAGCTCGTTTATTTAGATAAGGGACATAATGTCGTACATAATATATTTATCGAAAAGTAATTAGTCACGCTGATTAAATACTATCTATTGTATTATATATAACATGGTATATCTAAAGTAGAAATTGTTTATCAATGAGTCAGCTACTTGATAAGGCCGTAATGAGCGTATTAATTGAGGAGAGAATTAGAATTATCGTGATTACCTAAAGCAATTCCTTCTTTTGCAGCAATATTTTGTCGGGCCTTTCACTTTATGTTGACTCTTTTAAAAAATGGAATTAAATAATGGATAGACACGTAAAAAATAAGTACACCAAATAGTTTTTTTTAATCAACATTTATTTCGAATTATACATTAAATTATCCGATCCCGTTCAATTGTTACATTTGTTCTTTTATGAGTTCGCTTTTGATATAAACGATTGTTTTCGTGTATGTCTGCGATCAATAAAATTGAGGCTGAAGTGAGGTCCTTTTGTAGATAATTGTAGATTCTTTGACTATTCGTTAATAGTGGCATCCAATGTCGGAGGGTGGTAGTCATCGATTATGTTATCTAACAAAAACTTCCGTTTACTGATTGCGTATTTCCAGGCTTCTTCAATCGAAAAATCATCCTCGATCATCAGATCCTTAGCAGTTTTACTCATACTTCGATAAACCGACTGCTTTTGCATGGCATTAAACCACATGATTCGGTTACACAGGTTTTTGGCCAGAGCTTTCCTATAGCTCGATCTTAGATCTTCATAAGCTCTGTTGCGTATTTGAGTTTCATCAAGACTGGTCTAACGTCTCAGCTTTGATACCGCTTCCTCAAATTCACCTTGACATTGCTCAAAAGCCCTGTCAATTAAGCTATCCCATGGATCGTAGTCGTTACACGTAGACTCGCTGTCCGATTCCGCATCGACTGACGAGTCTTCTTCGACGTCCATTGAATCGTCTTGGTCTAAAATGTCCTTGTCACTGTGAGTGTTTCTTTTATGACGTAACATATTATCTTTACGTTTGAATGTTTTGTTGCAGATATCGCGCGTATACATCTCTAAAGCCCCTGTTAGACTCGGGAGGAGGCGGGCATTTTTATACCCTCAAAACCCAGAATTGTCAGTACTTTGAACCCGTCGCATCTTTTTTGATGACGTCATATCGCCTATGACGCATTTGTTAAGTCGGCGTTTGTTCGAAGCAGTCGTCGTTTCTTTAAAGGTTGGCGTTTTCTTCATACCATTTCCCATCATATCTAGACCAGCCTTTACACGCTCATTTAATCTGTCCACGGGTGTAACTGCTTTTAGCGTAATCAGTTTGTTTTCTCGATTTACAGGCTTTTTCTCTTCGATCGCTATGACTTCTGGTCTTCGCCCTAGTAGGGTAATCCCCTTGTCTCTGTTAGACATCATTTCGAAATACCTTGCCCACTTTTCGGGGTCAGGGATATATTCCTTCATGTTACCAATGCAGTGGTTCTTGTTGTAATGATTAGCGAAAAACGCTCAAAGAAGCTTATATGAGTAAAGATTTTGACTTTTAGAGTTGCTCGCCACAAACTCCTCATGACCTCATTCTACTCCCCAATTACTCCTCTTTGTCTCATTTTACTCAT
Organism: Fragum whitleyi; assembly: GCA_948146395.1. NCBI lineage: Eukaryota > Metazoa > Mollusca > Bivalvia > Cardiida > Cardiidae > Fragum > Fragum whitleyi. The sequence continues at coordinate 56,088,637 of OX411551.1, read as the reverse complement.
TTATCATAATCACTATATTGTTTTTCACTCCGACCGACAAATGAGGTTCGGAGGCACCCGCATGAACCTGAATCGTCTTCTGAACAGCAGTAAACCGGAAACTTAAAATCGGAAACAAATGTTGCCTAGAACATTGGAAACAGTCGTTTTCAAAAACCAAATATTGAAATGATGAGCGAAAAACGCTCAAAGAAGCTTACATGAGTAGGGATTTAAGATTGAAGAGTTGCTCGCCACAAACTCCTCATGACCTAATTCTACTCTCCAATAACAAACAGTCGTTGTCAAAAACCGAGAAAAAAAGATGAATTCGGTTTTTGACAACGACTGTTTCGGATGTTCTTAGCAACGTTTCCGATGTCCTTTTTCAAGTTTCCGGTTTTCTGCTGTCCAGAAGACAATTCAGGTTCATGCGGGTGCCTCCCAACCTCATTTGTCGGTCGGAGTGAAGAAACAATATGGTGATTATGATAAATGAGTAAAATGAGACAAAGAGGAGTTATTGGAGGGTAGAATGAGGTCATGAGGAGTTTGTGTCTAGCAAAAATGAGTCAAAGAGGAGTTATTGGAGAGTAGAATTAGGTCATGAGGAGTTTGTGGCGAGCAACTCTTCAATCTTAAATCCCTACTCATGTAAGCTTCTTTGAGCGTTTTTCGCTCATCATTTCAATATTTGGTTTTTGAAAACGACTGTTTCCAATGTTCTAGGCAACATTTGTTTCCGATTTTAAGTTTCCGGTTTACTGCTGTTCAGAAGACGATTCAGGTTCATGCGGGTGCCTCCGAACCTCATTTGTCGGTCGGAGTGAAAAACAATATAGTGATTATGATAAATGAGTAAAATGAGACAAAGAGGAGTTATTGGGGAGTAGAATGAGGTCATGAGGAGTTTGTGGCGAGCAACTCTAAAAGTCAAAATCTTTACTCATATAAGCTTCTTTGAGCGTTTTTCGCTAATCATTACAACAAGAACCACTGCATTGGTAACATGAAGGAATATATCCCTGACCCCGAAAAGTGGGCAAGGTATTTCGAAATGATGTCTAACAGAGACAAGGGGATTACCCTACTAGGGCGAAGACCAGAAGTCATAGCGATCGAAGAGAAAAAGCCTGTAAATCGAGAAAACAAACTGATTACGCTAAAAGCAGTTACACCCGTGGACAGATTAAATGAGCGTGTAAAGGCTGGTCTAGATATGATGGGAAATGGTATGAAGAAAACGCCAACCTTTAAAGAAACGACGACTGCTTCGAACAAACGCCGACTTAACAAATGCGTCATAGGCGATATGACGTCATCAAAAAAGATGCGACGGGTTCAAAGTACTGACAATTCTGGGTTTTGAGGGTATAAAAATGCCCGCCTCCTCCCGAGTCTAACAGGGGCTTTAGAGATGTATACGCGCGATATCTGCAACAAAACATTCAAACGTAAAGATAATATGTTACGTCATAAAAGAAACACTCACAGTGACAAGGACATTTTAGACCAAGACGATTCAATGGACGTCGAAGAAGACTCGTCAGTCGATGCGGAATCGGACAGCGAGTCTACGTGTAACGACTACGATCCATGGGATAGCTTAATTGACAGGGCTTTTGAGCAATGTCAAGGTGAATTTGAGGAAGCGGTATCAAAGCTGAGACGTCAGACCAGTCTTGATGAAACTCAAATACGCAACAGAGCTTATGAAGATCTAAGATCGAGCTATAGGAAAGCTCTGGCCAAAAACCTGTGTAACCGAATCATGTGGTTTAATGCCATGCAAAAGCAGTCGGTTTATCGAAGTATGAGTAAAACTGCTAAGGATCTGATGATCGAGGATGATTTTTCGATTGAAGAAGCCTGGAAATACGCAATCAGTAAACGGAAGTTTTTGTTAGATAACATAATCGATGACTACCACCCTCCGACATTGGATGCCACTATTAACGAATAGTCAAAGAATCTACAATTATCTACAAAAGGACCTCACTTCAGCCTCAATTTTATTGATCGCAGACATACACGAAAACAATCGTTTATATCAAAAGCGAACTCATAAAAGAACAAATGTAACAATTGAACGGGATCGGATAATTTAATGTATAATTCGAAATAAATGTTGATTAAAAAAAACTATTTGGTGTACTTATTTTTTACGTGTCTATCCATTATTTAATTCCATTTTTTAAAAGAGTCAACATAAAGTGAAAGGCCCGACAAAATATTGCTGCAAAAGAAGGAATTGCTTTAGGTAATCACGATAATTCTAATTCTCTCCTCAATTAATACGCTCATTACGGCCTTATCAAGTAGCTGACTCATTGATAAACAATTTCTACTTTAGATATACCATGTTATATATAATACAATAGATAGTATTTAATCAGCGTGACTAATTACTTTTCGATAAATATATTATGTACGACATTATGTCCCTTATCTAAATAAACGAGCTCACATTGAGTGAAATGGATCGGGAAAGAATTGGGGAGAAAGAAGAAATTGCTTTCACTTGCTTGTCCTTTTTGTTAAAAGATCACATTATAAAGGATCAAGAAAAGGAGAAATTGCTGAAACAATTTTACTTTTAATATCAGTAGAATTGTATGCCCTTTCATTCAATGTTTGAGTGAACTCTAAGTGAAATGATTCTCAAACAAATTTGTAACGAAAGAAGAAAAGAAATATATGGTTAGAAGCGGCAGTCGCCACGATGAAACTGAAAGATTGTTAAAAGTGGGGTTAAACCCCTCCCGATTTCCTTGTTTCATTCAGAAATATATGGTTAGGTGCGGCAGTACCCGCTATGAAACTGAAATATTGTTAAAAGCGGTGGTAAACCCTCCCTGATTCCAGTGATTCATCCAGAAATATATGGTTAGAAGCGGTAGTCCCCGCGATGTAACTGAAAAATTGTTGAAACCCCCTTACAAACAAATCCAAAGATGTCCGTTAACCCCGTTATACATAATTGGGTCGTGTGCGGTGAAGTGTATTGTGATAAGGGCGATGACCCCTTAATTGCATTCCTTCTATTCAGGACCACTTGAGTCAATTGAGAGCCCTTGAATTGAAGTGTCCCTTTTGCCGATTATCCCTTGGTGATTTATTTCAATAAGGGGGTTCAACACTTTTAAACCCATATCGATGCAACTAGTACACCTAACCATGTATTTCTGGTATTCGTGTCTTTCATGACACACTGACTTAAAAAAAAAAACCAATGGAATAAAGGATGAAACGTTAGATGATTCACGCTCACGTTACCCATTGTTTCCAACCTCGGCGCGGTTTAAATTGTATTCCATTGTTACGCTCAATGACTTACGGTACGTGAGGTAATTCACGCTGACGCCACCCATTGTAACGTAGGATGATTCATGCCAACGTTACCCATTGTTTCCAACCTCGGCGCGTTTTAATTGTTTTCTATGGTTACGTTAAATGACTTTGACGCCACCCATTGTTACGTTGATCACGTGACCTTATTGTTTCCGACCTCGGCACCTCGGCCTCGGCACGACTCTGTGAAATTAATGTTTTAATACTACTGCGACTAAAATGAAAAGGACTATTTGATATTCCGTAAGGTTATTGTGTTTTACAAAGAAATGAGACGATAAGTTGACTAGATAAGATGTGTTTGTGAAATACCATGGCCCCCGCCACTGCCATTCTTCAGCTATAATCCATGATATTTGCCCTGGAAGGGCGGAACCTTAGTAATGGGTCGTTGAATTTAAGGTTGAAATAGATTATCTTTAATTTAAAAAACTTACTGCTATAGATAATCGACATAAAGCTTTACAAGCTATACTCGTGTAGAATATAAGACTCTATCCCATACCAATCAAAAGTTATGGCCAATGTTAAAGATTTTTTTTCTGGTAAAAACGGACAAATACATAGGTCATGAATAATATGCCCCCGATATATCGACACAAATTACTTCCCTTGAATAAAGACGCTTAAACATCAACTCAAGCCAATAAAATCTTGATATTATTTGATCGATACAATTGAAATATAGATCGCAGTGAACTATATATTTTGAAGCGTATTTGAACTTTTTAGCTCGGCTGTTTTCGGAGAAAACATGAGGTATTGCTATAGCCTTGGTGTCGTCGTGCGAAAACTTTGACATTTTGTTCTATCTCTGGTTCTACTGAAGGCATTCACTTGAAACTTTGCGCACATGTTCACCATCAAAAGAGCAACCTATACTATCAAGGGGGATAACTCTAGATGCATTTTGTGCAAATTATGCCTCTTTTTCGACTAAGATTTTTTTCCACCATCCTACACTCAACAGCCGAGCGGTGCCCATGTTTGATTGATTGGAGCGAATTTAAGGAATGGGTGAATGATTTGGGCGCTGAGCGAGTGATTTAAACTGGTTTTGATCTAGATTGGTTTAACGAGGTATTTAACTGTATGCTACAAATCAAGTTAAGTAGTACAGTTAACAACATCCTGAAATTGACAAGATGTATGATTTTGGAATGATTTTAGAATGGAGTCGAATGAGTATGTGGAGCGATTTTTGAGTGAAATTTAGGGGAGGTTATTTAATTCCGCTAATTGTGTTCAGGATTACCCTCCTCCCTTTAATAAAATATGCGAACGAGTTCTTAAAATACAATGTAGCTGTCTATTTCTTCAAGAACAAAGCAGACACTTACAACTTCATTTATGTCAGTAAAATCGCGATTTTTTTCTATTTATTTTTAATGTAGTTGATGATTGTATTTTTTCGGTGAGTTTGGAACGTTTTTGAATGATTTGAGTGAGTGTTTGGAATTAATGAATGGAGCGCTGAGTGAGCGATTTGGAATGGTTTATTTAACTGTATGTTAACTTTTTCTTATCAAACATCTTAATTTCTACTTTCAGCATTGTGTAACTAATGTCGGGGCATCGGTGCAGGATATACAACAGAAATAAAAATATAAGAAAATATGGGATAATTCACGCAAAAAGTGACAACCTGCGAGTAAAGCAAAACAGATTAACAAAGATATTGGACCCAGCTGAGCTAAACCAGGGTCACATTTAATAAACAACAATAACAACAAAAACAACAACAAAGAATAAACATCTAAACATATACATGTAGTAGAATAATCATCCCAAATCTGGAAATCATCTTTAAAATAAGTTTCGACCCTAGTCTGCCTGCGCTGCGCATAAAGGCTCAATAATTTTTGAAATTCCAAGATGGTCTTGTTTGCTGGACGGGGAGCCAAAGTTAGAAGATAGTTTATCATCACTTTACATATAGTGAACGCTAAACATTTGATTTTAACTTGAATTCTAGAAAGTGTGATAGACTAACAAATGTAAAAAGATAATTAATGTGTAAATTAATAAAAAAAAAAGCAATAATGTCTTCAATCCATGTTACCATTGAAATAAAGTCGAGAAACAGGCTCTTATATAACCCCACCACCCTCTTTGGGTGTGAAAATCGCATGGAAAATACATCGGAAGTAAGTGTAGTGATTTTTGGTCTTTTCTTTCCAATCGTCAATCGGGACATAATCTGCATCATTTGGAACATCGCTCGGACTTTTCAGTAAACTGGAATATATCTCGGAGCATTAATTTTTTGTCATTTTTAGGTAATCAGGCTTCTGTTGGTACTTCGGTTATTTGATACGCTTGAAGGAAATCACATTTTGATAATTGTTTCCGATCGTTTGAGGATACATTTTGAGCATAATATAACTTGATGACAAAATACAGTAAAACACTGTGTTTTTGTTTCCAAATTATAATGAACACACTTTTATTCTTTCGTTTATTTTGTCCACGACACCCTTAGCGTGATGGTTGCTAATTTTGACTCGAGGTTTATTTCGTATCTAATCGTCGTAGATCCCAAGTTGGAGGTATTTCCTAAGGTTCCCGTTTGAATCTGCGTGCAATAAAACCCGACAAATCCCGATTAACCACAAGCCCAGTACTCGACGATGAGATACGAAACTAGCAGTTCGAGTCACAACGATTTACACAGATGGACAATCTGTGGTGATATCACCCGTGCTCTTACGACATCCTGCGAATTCCAAGAAGATTTAACGGGTAAATATATAATGCATAGTTAGTGTAATATATGAAAAAAATTATCTAACGAGGTTGGGAGAATTGAAAATTGTCGAGGCTCTGCCGAGTTTGATATTTTTTCATAAAATACACTAACTATGTATTATATTTATCTTATAACCTATATTTGTCTGATTTTTGTCGGTGTTTCTAACTGAAATGCAAGTTCCTTAAAATAACCGCATTATATCATTGTTCTTAAAATAACTATGTGATACATGTATCATAAAAAATATCATACGGGATGTTATCACACGGATATTTGTATGGTGATAAGATAAACTACACTTTGCAATCATTTCAAAACGCCGTAATGCGTGGTTAATCGGAAAAAATGCGCCATTTCGCACTACAAATGACAGCATCGTAAAATTGACAAGGAGAATGATTTGAGAATAATTTTGGAATGAAATTGAATGAGTGCGATAAGTGAGTTTTGAGTGAAATTAAATGGAGGTAATCTGTTTGCGCTAATTTTGTTCAGGATGAACAAAATTAGCGATATCAATACCAACCTTTTATAAGATAGGCATACAAAGTCTATGAATAGCTCCTTGCATTTTCAAGAACTAATCAGACGCTTTGTCAGTGATATTATGGTTGGCTTTTCTAGCTATACTTATTTTGAATGTACAGTAAATTACATCGTGAAATTGACATTTAACTCAATCAAAACTATTCTAAATCGATCACTCAGCACTCCATTCATTTATTCCAGACACTCACTCAAACCATTCTAAATCGCTCCAAACTCGCTGAAAAATATATAATAACAACTTCGTTCAAAGTTATAATAGCTAGGAAAAATATCGGGATTTCACTTATCTAATTGAAATTGTAAGCGTCTGATAGGTTCTTGAAGAAATAGGGAGCTATCTAATGAACTTGTAAGCATATTTTATTAAAGGGAGGTAATCAATATTGCTAATTGTTCATCCTGCAATACTGGATTACCTCCCATTAAATTCACTCAAAAGTCGCTCCACACTCTCACTCCATAGCATTCCAAAATCATTCCATTATCATTCACCTTGTCAATTTCACAATGTTGATTTCATCTTTTTAAGGTAGCAGTAGACACACGGTGTCATTATTTTCCGCCCAATGAATTTTTTCTTGTTCACATATGTTTTAGATTTACTTTGCATAGTCATTATATCAAAATGTGAAGGCGCATTTCATTGCTCGTTTTCATGCTAGGGTTATCTGCCCCTGAGTGTCAGTGGCCATTTCTTAGTAAAATGTTTATTTTTGTTTTAGGTCTAGTATAAACTCGGTACAGCTGATAGCTATAAAACGCATACATGCAGAAAGATCTTATACCTTTGCACAATGGCTGTTGCCAAGGAAAATTCCCTTTGATCATTTGCATTTGCAAAATCTGCCTTCAAAAGTTAAAAATGCACAAACTTTTGTAATTTCAAGGGGGGTAAATGCAACAAAGAACTATTTTTTAAGTGATTACCCAATGAGTTATTATTGTTTTCCGATATGTTTAAAAAACATTTTTTTTATTTGGTTAAAAATTCAGCATACCTTTCCATGAAAATAAGAAGGTTATTCGTAATTTTATAGTGACCCCTCTTAATTGAATGACACTTATAACGTAGTTGTATTGATAGATTTAATGATCAAGTAATTCAATTGATATAAAACGTTGAAAGGAAGCTGAGTTATTGAATTGTACAATTATTACTCTACGTTATTTCCATTTGCAGAATCTTATGAAAACCAGTCTTTTAAAACAACGCGCTAAAAGAGCCGTGAAATAAACAAAACCCACTTTCGGTCGGGAAGTCGGGAAGCCGTTGTTTGAGTGTTTTTGAGTGTTTTGAATGAATGGATGTAGCGCTGTGTTAGTGTTTAAGAATAGTTTTGATCGGAATGAAAGTCAGTTTTACGATGTCCGTAACTGTACGAATATTTTAGAAATCGAGCCTGTGGAACTGTGATGGTGATGTTTTTGATGGTCTGTATGTGAGTGTGTGTGTGTGGGGGGGGGGGGGGGGTATCATCGAATGCGCTAATAATTCAATCGTTACATTCTCTTCAACTGGTAACGATAATATTTTCTGGAGAATAATTCCACTTTAAAACGAATAATCGTTTTCCCATTTTCGAAATTTCAAACCAGTCGGAATCCAAAATGGTCGCCGATATCGACGACACACTAGCTAGCGCAGAAGAAACTATCTATGGATGAAAATATAGTATGTTTAAAGGAAATTTTGGTCGTAATAAGCGTATTTCAACAGTATATTTTCTCACGCGTATGGTACAGATGTTAACCCCTGCGTATAGGGTGGAAAAAAGGTACAACATGTAAGTGTTTGCAAGTTATACCCCGCTTTGCACGTGCATTTGCTTGAAAAGTGGAGTAACCCTTTTTAATAGATAACAGCGATCTGTCACCCCGAACGCAGGACTTGAAATGTCAAATCATATTGGTGACACACAATGGGCCAACTTATTTGTCACCCGAACGGTTCCCGATTTTGTCATTTTTCAGCCGGGCCACAATTAGAAACCAGCTCCTATGTTCCGGCTGACAAGATGTTGCATGCCGTTTTAAATTCATATCCCGCTTTGCGCGTGTAAATACGCGCAAAACGGGTTTAATTTGAAAACGGTTTGCAACATCTTGTCAGCCGGAACATAGAGCTGGTTTCTTACTGTGGCCCGGCTGAAAATCGGGACCCGATCGGGTGACAAATAAGTTGGCACTTTATGAAATAGAACGTTTGACCTTGAGACCACCCTACTGTTTAAGGTCCCTGTCTTTTATGAGTTTTCTTTAAAAAAAAAATAGCTTACGTATGGTCAAGGAGTAGAACTTTGTATGATAAGTTTAATGATGGATTTATTTTAACTAAATAAAAAAGATATATTCATTATAGCTTTTTTCCCCATACTCTTCTGAAACAAATATGCCGTCAAAACGTATCACATTTATTCGGAGAGTTCATTGGCGAGTTTGCCGGACATCGAAAAGTCGTGGAAAATTCATTCAGCATAGAAAGAGCAACATTCACTCTGAAAAGAAAGAAAAGTTTGTCATTGATAATCAAAAATTTTGTATGTGCAACTTAGATAGAGCTTTAGATTTAGTTGTCAAGATCGTGCAATGTAGAAGGTGCAGTTTTAACACTTAGGAACATCTTGAAACAGACAAGTGGAACGATTTTTAAATGGTAATGGAATGAAAGTGAATGAGTATGTGGAAGGAGTTTAGAAGTATTTTCAAAGGAGTTTAATCAATATCGATAATTTCGTCCAGTTGGTTGAAATTAGCGATGATTTCTACCTCCCTTTATTAAAATGTATTTGTCTGATTTTGTGCCTTGACGGTCAAATCGGACGCTTAATATTTCAATACAAGCCAATTAAGTTACGCAAATACTTAATGGATTTGATTGTTTGAATGAAGGTGTTTTTGAACTTTTTCGTGTTTTTTTTAAATGTTTATTTTTATTTTTATTTATTTATTTATTTATTAATTTATTTATTTATTTATTTATTTATTTATTTATTTATTTATTTATTTATTTATTTATTTATTTATTTATTCATTTATTTATTTATTTATTTATTTATTTTGAGTGAGCGTTTGGAATGGAAGACTGGAGCGCTGAGCGAGTGACTTTGAATGGTTTTGATCGAGATAAGTATCATTTTCACCATGTAACTGTATAGAAGAAAAGACTGAAGAAGGACGGACAGACGGATGGAGTTAAACAAGTGAATTCCTTCTTATTCCAATTAGCAGATGGACAGAAGTAATCGAGTTGTTAACACTCCGTCCGATGAGCTCAGTGGGAAAATTTAAAAGCATAATCTCTCAAAAACATTATGTACATTAAAGCCGGAAGTACATTGTAGAAGATACAGAGGATATTGAATGAGTGGCCATGGAATACCGAATTTATTAAACGAGTCATATATAAACAGATAAAAACGAGGCTGTGCCGAGTTTTTGTCTGTTTATAGATGACGAGTTTAATAAATTCTGTATTTCATGAGCACAAATCTTATATTATATTTATAATATGACCCGAATTTCGGTGATTAAACCATAAAATTACGATATTTACAGATTATGTTATTCCGCGAAACATATAACGCCGTTTGCGAAATGACGTCAGCAGATCCATTATGACGCAATTTCCTAACAAAATATTATAACGTTTTTCTTCTTTCTTTGCTCATTTGCATATTTATTCCACTAGTGTAAAAACACTCGTGTAATATCAAAAATATTCAACGGGGTTATTTCACTCCAGTGACGAAGGTCATATTACAATTTTGTTTATCTATTGGTCTTTTATTGAGTAAACAGCAAAAGCGATATTTCTCGAGTGGCGAATCCAAGAGTGAACATGTTGGTTTTGTTGTTCACAAAATGAAAGATTTCTGAATCCGACGAGAAAAAAACACTTATTTCAATTTTTAGATGCAAAAAAGATTCTAAATGTGAAACTATTGAGACAGATTTTCTTAAAGTACGTCATTTTACACGTGATAACTGAGAAACGCCACGATGACATTGTCTATTTAGCTGTGCTTAAATAACGTCAAAGGTGTAAAATGAATGAAAGCTGGGTACATTTAAGAACATGGGGAAATTGACATTCATTCCGATCAAAACCATTCTTAATCGCTCTTTAAGCGCTACATTCATTCGATCCAAACAACCACTCAAACCATTTACAAACGCTTCAAAATTACTAGAAAAGATTTCGAAATCGATCAAAACGATCAACATTTAATTAAAATCAATTATATTTATCTTCGATTTTATAGGTCGGCGTAGTTTTTAAAATGTCTGAATGGTCCACGAAGACACACAAAGAGTAAAGTGCCTATATTTTATAAAAGGGAGGTAATTAATATCGTTAATTTTGTTCATCTTGAACAAAATCAACGATATTGGATTACCTTCCTTTAATTCAACTCAAAACTCGCTACACAAACTCATTCAAAGTAATTCTAAAATCATTCCAAAATTAATCATCTTGTCAATTCCACGATGATCTTAACTGAATACATTTTTGATAATTTCACTGGTAAGGCAGTAAGATTTTCAAGTTTTAAGTATTTCACAATAGCCCAACACGTTGGCAGTAAGTGGACACAACAAGAATACAGGTATACTTACAACATATTTTCTGGTAACCATTGATGCACGGCGTAGAAATACTTTAGTTGATCGGTTCTGTCATAGCAAAATAGCTGTAATAAAGAATGCCTGTGCGCGACATTTCAAACCTTTTGAAATGTGCGCAAAGTAAAGACCTGGTCAGTATGTGCATATGCACAGTCTGACCAGAATCTTCACTTTGCATTTTGTAGATAAATAATGTCTCAAAGTGTCTGTAGATAGTTAGATAATCTTCTAATCACAAGAAGTAGCTGTTTAGGCTGTAATATGCCCACTTCGCGCACATGTCAAATTGTTGGAAATGTCACGCACAGGCTCAATTGATACAATTAATAATTGTTGCCTTTTTAACAGGACATAGAAACAATTCTAATTGATCGATTTGAAGGAGCGAACAAAATCTAACCGATAGAAATAACATAGCCTAGAAGATAGAAGACTTTACGGTCTGTACGTAGCGTTACAGATAAGAATATTGTGAAATTGACAATCATTTCGATCAAAAACATTCTATATCGCTCAGTCATTGCTTCATCCACTCACCCCATACACTCACTCGAAAAATCCAAAATCGCTCCAAATTCACTTAAAAAATCAAAATATACATTCATTTTAAAATCGCTAGGAACTATCAACGATTTCACCAACTCAATGGAATTGATTGTGAAGACACAAGAAAGCTGTATAGGACTTGTATTCTTAATTTAATGCGGGGGGGGGGGGGCGGGTAATAAAAATCGCTATTTTTTCAGCTTTCACATAATAAGCGATATTGGATAACCTCCTGAAATTTCATTGAAAACGCGCATCATTTACCTGAGCATATGCCAGAAAGAAACTCTGATCGTTTGTATAGTGAGGTGTCGGAGTCAGCTTTTCTGTCCCTTTATCTTGAAGCCATCTTTTATATGTCTGAAAAAAAAAACACTTAAAGGTCGTACTTCCCAAGAGCGTAAAGTCAACAACAACGTGAAATTGACAAGGTGAATGATTTAAGAATGATTTGTGATGAAAATAAATGAGTGAGATGAATGAATTTTGAGTGAAACTAAAGGGAGGTAGTTCAATATCTCTAATTTTATTAAGGATTAACAAAATAAGCAATATTCATTACCTCGCTTTAATAAAATATGCATACTAGTTCTGTAAATAGATTCCTATTTCTTAAAGAACCGACCAGAAGCTTACAATATCAATCATTTCAGTGAAATGGTGTTTTTTAAAGCTATTTCTTTTTGGAATATAGTGGTTGATAGTGTCTATTTGATCATTTTCAGCGTTTGTGAATGGTTTGAGTGAGTGTTTGGAAGGAATGAATGGAGCGCTAAGTGTGCGATTTAGAATGGTTTTGATCGGAATGAATGTCAATTTGACAAAGTTCTCATCTCTACTACAATAATTCGCAAGTTCTTAATATGATAATTCCAACATCTTTGATCAAAATAAAAAAAAATCATATTCAACGTAACAACGTTCGCGTTTTAAAATTACGTCGTGTGATACAGTTAATTACATCGTGAAATTGACATTTAAATAAATCAAAATCATTCTAAATGGATCACTCAGCACTCCATTCATTTATTCCAAACACTCACTCAAACCATCCTAGAACGCTCCAAACTCGCTGAAAAACATATAATAACACTTTCGTTCAAAATAATAATAGCTAGGAAAATATCGGGATTTCACTTATTTAAATAAAATTGTAAGCGTCTGATAGGTTCTTGAAGAAATATGGAGCTATATAATGATCTTGTAAACATATTTTATTAAAGGGAGGTAATCAATATTGCAAATTTTGTTCATCCTGAACAAAATTTGCAATACTGAATTACCTCCCATTAAATTCACTCAAAAGTCGCTCCACACATTCATTCAATTTCATTCCTAAATTATTCTTAAATCATTCACCTTGTCAATTTCACGATGTTTTTAACTGAACCCTCCGATTGTCATGTGGCTGGTCGACTTTTTCTTTTTGTATTACATGTATCGTTGTATTTTTCTCTCATTCCAGCAATTTAAATGCAAATAATTTCAAATATCTTGTTAAGACCATTCTCAATGAATGAATATTAGGGAAGAATACCCTAATTAGAAATTTTGAATTCCATGTCGGAAAGCTTAAAAAGATCCAAATATTTTAACGTCATCGCCGTAGCAGTGGTGAAACGTAATATCTTGTACAGTAATAATAATGATAAATAGTAATAATAATAATAATAATAATAATAATAATAATAATAATAATAATAATAATAATAATAATAATAATAATAATAATAATAATAATAATAATAATAATAATAATAATTATAATAATAATAATAATAATAATAATAATAATAATAATAATAATGATAATAATTTCTCTATTTAGAGAAGGTAGCTCATTAAGTTAACATCATACACAAATTAAAGAATGAAAAAAAACTTATTCACAATAAGGCCTTCTGTGAAAAAAGAAAGTTATATGGCAATGCTAATGAATTCGTAATTGGTTCGATAATTTAAGAAAACAATGAAATGAAATAAACATATGTCAGCAGAATGTAAAACAATTTTGATACTATTAATCCCGAACGGGATTTTTAACGCAATAAAAAGTACCAAATATGAAAAATTAAACTACATATATGACTAGATATACACAGCAAAATGCCTTGATTAATGAGTCAGTCTATAATATAAGCACTTAAATCACATAATCAATGCCGAATTTTCTACGTAATTCTTTTTTTCATAACATTCTTAAGGGAAACCGAAACCGGCCGAGGGTTCAAGATTTCAACTTTGTACATTAGGGATGGACTACGGTTGAGAACATCTCGTGAAATTGATATTCGTCCATATTAAAATCACTTTCTTTAATGCTTTTCGGTGGTTTATCGATAAATAACGGTAGATTATCACTTGATAAACTCACCGCAAAAACAGTGAGATTAACAAAAATTTATACCCTGCTTTTGAACATTTTATCCTATCTGACGTCAACTATGCGGGGCGAATTAAGTGACGTCACAATGAACGTTGCATAGCAATCACGCGCAAAATGTCGCGCTTTACGAAAATGTGTCCTAGAAATGTCACATTTTGCCTCATTTTTGCATTAAAGAAATAGAATAATCGTTTGTTTTTCGTGTAAGATCGATAAATATTTTATTTCGTGAACAACAAAAAATATATTTTCATTCGTGGCTTCGCCACTCGTGAAAATATAGCTTTTGTTGTCCACTCGATGAAATATAAATCGATATTACACTGAAACAAACGATTATCCTCTATGTAAATCGTTCACTCGTCGATCCATTCAATCATTCTAAACATTTACTCAAATAATTCAAATACGCCTGCATATATACTTTAAAATAAGATCAACACCTACATTCAGGTTAAAAATAGCTAGCAAAAATCTCGATTTCGTTGAAATTCTAACCGTCTGATAAATACTTGAAGCAATAGGAAGCTATTTATAGAACTGGTGTGCATATTTTATTAAAGGGGGGTAATAAATATCACTTATTTTGTTCATCCTGAACAAAATTAGCGACATTTGATTACATCCATTTAATTTCACTCAATAATCACTCCACCCACTCATTCAATGTCACTTGAAAATCATTCCAAAATCATTCACCTTGTCAGTTTCACGATTTTGTTAACCATAGCTTTAAATCCGAAGACAGGGTTACCGCCCTAGATCTGTTAATACTTCATCAGTATGAAGAAAGACATTTTCATTAAACAGTTCGTTTCTTTTTCAAACATTTTAATAGCTCTCGAAAAAAAATTAAGCTGTCCTAACGACCAACAACTCATTTTGTTATGGTCATGGCTACCTTCTTTAAAATAACAATCGACTACATTTTTGCGAACATTATTTTCACTCATTTAAATAAATGCTACAAATGAAACCGAAAAATTATTAGCAGAAAATAATTCCCCTATAATTTACAAATGTATTTATTTTTATACCCCCCTCCTAAACTATGTTTTGTGGAGAGTGGGGGTTTTATGCATTTGTAAAAGTCAGCATGGCGATCGGTCTGCCCGTCGGCCGGTATCGATCCGTCCGTTTGTAGCATTTTCTTATTCGCTTAATTTCTCAGCAACTAATAGAAGGATTTCATTGCAACTTTACAAATGTGAACGGTATCGAGCAGAGATGAGCAAGTGATATTTAAGTTACAATCCATTAAAATTTGGCGGAGTTATGGCCCTTTGATGGAAAATGGCGTGTCATTATTGACAAACACTTGTAGCGGGTATTAGTCTGCTTTGCGGCATCCTAGTTACAATCAGATGTCGTTAGGAGTTTGAAAGGGGAAAATTTTTATGTCATTTTACTCATCACATTTTTCATTCAAGATAACTTACTTTGAAAGCTGCTCTTATTCCCGAAGCAAAAAGTAGTCCCGTATCTGCAGCTTTATCACCGTCGACAGAGACCTGGAATGAAAAACGTTATCAGAAAGATAAATACCGTCGATATTGCCCGAGCGACCATGTCTATTAAGCGACCAATTTTAATACGCGACCACCATAAAATTCCCTTCGACATTAGCATAATCTCTGTAAAGGAGGACATTTTTAACGAAATATTGGTTTTTATTGAATCTTCTGCTGCTTGAACCCATTAGAATCGTCTCAATAAAACGATTCTAATGGGTTCAAACATGATTAAATTCAGTACGACTTGATCGACAATCTATAAATGCCATCAACATGAACTGTCACATTTATAATGATATTTAGTGGTCGATTAACAGAAGTTTACCTGTAAATGAAATACGTTTACAGTGTTATTAAAATTTGAGGAGAGAAAGAGAGAGAGGCAGAAGCAAATGCAGGCTCGGGGATAGATAAAGAGATTGGGAGAAGAAGGGGGAAAGAGAAATAGGGGCAGAGTGATAGATAAAGAGAAAGAGAGGCGGAAAACTTTTCCTAGCATCCAACTGCTATTCCCAATTAGGTCTACGATAACCATAGTCGCCAAACCCAATTCGATTTGAAAACAAACAATAAAATGACTTCATCAACATATGTGAATAAAACAAGTAAGGGGAGTGGGGGGGCAAGACATGAGGTCAACAATATTTATCCACAGCTAGAAATATCGTTAAATTGACATTCACCTCGATCCAAACCATTTTTGAAAAAGGTCTCTTTGCACTCATTTCATTCATTCCAAGCACTAACCTGAATAACTCAAAAATGCTCGTAAATAATAGAAAAATAATTCGAAATCATTCAAGACGATTAACATTTCATTCAAATGGTTCAAGACATTCCCCTATTTTATTGGCTGGTATGGATTTGAAAGCGTCTCACTGGTCCGTAAAGTTACGCTGATAGACAATTATGTATATTTTATTAAAGAGAGGTAAAATATATCGCTGTTTCGTACAATTGGGCGAATAAAGCGATATTGGATTACAAGTACACTGTACATTCCGTTAAATTCTTTAAAACTCGCTCCTCCCAATAATTCTATTTCATTCGGAAATCATTCACCCTGTAAATTTAACGATGTTATCACATGTAACATAAACGACTGTGTGATTAGATGTGTTAACATTATACGTACTGTAACATTTTTGTTTTTTCCCACTTTGAAAGGACCCATAGTCTTGTTACCGAAGACGTTTGCGTAGCACTTTATAAACTTAGCATATTCTTTTTGAGTAGAGCTGGAGTACCATTTCATCTCTTCCCCGTTAGGACCATATTCAGCACCTGTCATAAATGATATAAACAAGAGGGTCAAATTTGTCCTGAATCCCTCTCCTGAATAGTATAAGATGAGTTTGAAGAAACTTGCAGTTAAAAAATCCAGGAGAGTCACCAAAGGAGCGATCATGCCTAATTATGATGAAGTTGAACACCACGGTTTAGGAGAAGAAGATATTTACGATAAAAAAAATCTACGTAAAATAAGTCCACCCCTACCACGCCAACATATAATTAACAACATCGTAAAATTGACAAGATGAACGAAATTAGAAGGATTTCGGAATGAAATTGAATGCGTGTGTGGAGCGAGTTTTGAGTGATTTTAAAGGGAGGTAATCCAATATCGCTTATTTCGCTCATCATGAAAAAATTAGTGATATTTATTACCTCCCTTTAATAAAATATGCATACATGTTCTATGGATGATTTTCTCAATTGTCACGAACGCATGATACGCATGCAAAGTTCAATTATGTCAGTGAAATCGTGGATTGTTTTTACCGAGT
Source organism: Fragum whitleyi (assembly GCA_948146395.1). Lineage (NCBI taxonomy): Eukaryota > Metazoa > Mollusca > Bivalvia > Cardiida > Cardiidae > Fragum > Fragum whitleyi. The sequence continues at coordinate 56,071,147 of OX411551.1, read as the reverse complement.
TTTAATTTTGAATGTGGTTGTTGATCTTATCATTTTTAGTATTGTTTGAGCATTTCTAAATGATTTGAGTGAGCCTTTGGAATAAATGCATGAAGCAATGAGTGAGCGACTTAGAATGCTTTTGATCGGAATGATAGTCAATTTCACGATGTAACCAATTTTACGAGGGTGGATAAAAAAATACGTGGACTTTAATTATAACTACGAAATTTCCCGAGGGAAATAAATAAAATTTGTACATGTCTCAAACCAATTTATCATGAAATGATACTAAGTTTACAAGAGTTTGCTATGACTGTGGTGAAAAATCCAATGTGGTGAAAAATCCAATGTTTGATAAACCTGAGTAGGTGCCGACGGCGCAACCCATTTCGTAACTTTACTTCCAAGTGATAAAACTCGTTATTGTCCCCACATGTATACCAAATTAATTCAAACTTCGTCTATTTAGATGCCGACGTTATTTGTCAGGATGTCTTAAATTCAAGCGCGATCCTCTCGGTATTTTCCAATCCAAAGTCGGTAATCTAATGGCACGTGTCAATTTTGGAACGTCTAAATGACGGTACCGGCGCAAGTATAGACAACCGGGCAATAATAAAGTTCTACTGGACCATTGGAAAACCGAACCGGGATGTTACAATGATAAAATATGGTAAATAGTCTTTAAATATTAGGAAAATACATCCTTTTTAAATGGTTTGGATATTTTCTGACGCTTTGCTGGCTTAAGTTAACACACACCATTTTGAGCCTCTGGCAGCTTAACCAATAAATCAATGAATGCTTTCGCAATAAAAAAGTAGTTTTCCCGTAATGTTGCATACCTATGTCTGCAGTTTTACCCCCCTCATACTTTAAGCTCGTAAGGGCAAATCGGGCTTATATATAAATGGTGAGCTGTGTGATCATTAGATATCCCTCGTACGTCGTTCGTCATCAACTCTCTTTAGTGTTTTTATCCTAGGGGCGACAATTCATGAATATTTGATAGTAATGTTTGTCAGGTCATCAAGATGAACCGTATAAATCAAAATTTGAAATATTCCATATTGAAACACGGGAAAAGGATACCTGTTGACACTATTTGTTTATATTCTAAGGGCTATACATTTAACGCATTTATGATGAAACTTGTTCAGTAATTTAGTCAATATGATAAAACCTTCTGAATTAGCGAAGTCCATCTGAAAACACAAACGTAGGGAAATGAAAATTTGGCTTATCCGTGATGAACAACGACCATAATACTTTTTATGTCAGAGAGGGGACTCAACAAGAAAAGGAGAACATTCGATTAGGAAAAAGGGAAGAAAAATCGGGATTTTTGAGAAATTTTTCACACTCACGGTTGTATAGTGTATTGGAATGTGGATTTCCAAGAATGTCACATGTGTGCAAAGTAATGACTTAGCTTGACCAGCACTTGAACTATGCACACTACATTGTACAGTCACTTTGATGAACTATATTCAAATAAGAAATCATTCGAAAGTATGATTTTAACTCCTCGCTTTATTTCAACCCTGATTTTGCATCATGATAAATTTTAAAAGGGAGATTACTAGAATATCTATGATTTGCTAGCTTTTAATACCTTCAGTACTTTGATTTTTTAATGGATAGAGTTTCTGAAGGACGGTACTCCGAGAATGGGAAACGACTGTTCAATGTCGGATCTATAGCTGTCACAGTACAACATTAGTGCAGCATCTTAAACAAAAGTTTATTATTTTTGGAACAGATTGGTATGAACACAGTACTAGTAAAATGGATAAAGCGATACAGAAATTGTATTGAAAGCTTCGTTGACTATTTTGAAAAGTGCTGTCTTTCAAATCGCCAATTCCGTAGCGTCATATTGGCGTCGTTACCGTGCGCCGGTACAAAATAACTACATATTTAATAATGGTTGCTGAAAATAACCAACTAGTTGGATTGCATTCAAATTTACAAGATAACAGAAAAAATGTCGCACTTTAATGACAGTTTAATTTTCTTTCAAAATATTTAAAATCAAAATGTCTGTATCGTCGGTCTACGTAATTATCTATTCACCCTTGTATAGAATACTTTCTGATAAGTTAAAATGAGACCACTGGTTTCGATGAAGGGTTGGTTTGAATATAATTTATAAGTTCGAATAAGCACATCCCCTGACAATCTATTGGGTCTCATTAAAATTTTACTCACAGGTTTCGAGAAGGGTAACCCAATGATCTTTGGCACGGTTGTTCGGAAGGAGGGGTATTATGATAAAATATTCAACGTCAATGAAAAACTATGAGTTTATTATGCAACTATTGAAAACTATGTATATTTTATATTTTCTTTTTTAAAAATCGTCATCATCACCAACAACAACAACATAAATCAATTGACCAAACACAAAAAGATATAATAATTACAAAAAAAACATACCTATTTTGTCTATGGGAAATGTCAGGAGCTTGGCAACCAAGGTACCCATACCCCCAAAATTGTAGAAATGTGGAAGAGTCCATTCGTAAATTGGGAATTGAATCATTCCAGCTGGTATAAGGAGTTCATTCCAGCTATCACTGAACCAAAGACGTGTTTTGTAGACAGGAAATGGCCACTTGGTTCGATCCTCACCGGCCTGCAATTCCTTGGCGAGTTCGTTCGTTTGAAAAGCGTTCAAGTTTAACAGGTTTTGTAAGTAGTCGGAGCTATTGATTTGTACCTAAAAGAGAGAAATGTGTTACGGTTTGAGTCTGTGCGTGAAATTTCCAACAAAGTGTGCGCTAAGTAAAGACTCTGGCCAGCCTGTGCATCTGTCCAAAAGTGTCTTAAGAAAATCAGGCAAACCTTTTTGCTATACTATAGTCAAGGTTGGTTAATATTGGCCCTTCATGCGCATATCAAATTATTGGAAATGTCACGCACATACTCCTTTATTACAAAAAGTATGATTAAATTTCATGCACTTAAAAGTACGACACATTTTAAACGTGACTGGATCTTTATTTCAGAATTTATACATAACTATAAAATACATCGTATTTAGGGGCTGTCACACTACAGCGTATGAGAGTAACGTTTGCCCTGCGTATGAAAATGGAGAAATTTTGCTTATACGCAAACATTTCAGCGTATAACCATTGACCCCCGCTGGATTTTTATCTTAGACGGATGACCAGCGTATGCGTACCGTTAGTTTAACGCATGAATAGCGTATACGTAGCGAACGCAAAACGTACATCGACCTATGTCACCCTTAAGGTAACGCTCATCGACGTATGAGTAGCGTATGCAAGCAAACGAGTAACGTATAGATAACGAAAGAAAGCGTATGAATAACGTATGGATATCTATTGCCTGATATGTTTCTAAGTTCCTTTAGCCTTACAGTAGACATCAAGCCGATAAGGTTCCATGAAAGAAGCAGGAGGCCTAGGACGTGGACCGGAGACAATCTACTCATGGACTGACTACCTTAGATTGCATGATTGTTCTATAACAGTCATGATATGGAATTATTATTCTCCCTTAAAGATATGTAGGGATCTTCTTTTTCGAGATCCTCTTATCAAAAGTATAAATCCTTCTACGAATGTTTAAAAGGGAATCAAATTAATTTCTTAATTTCATTATGCCACCTTTTTCCTTTGAGACTTGAAGGACCCGGCCATATCTCGAATCGAATGATTATTTAAAACGATCAATATTTTATTTCAATCGATCAAATTTTTCAGCGATTTCATTGGCTTGTGTGGAATAAAAAGCGTATGATTTGTTCGTGAAGACCTACAAACAGCAAAGCATGTGAATTGTTTTAAGAGGCAGGTAATGAAATATTGCGAATTTTGTTCAATTGAATGGAATTAATGGTATTTGTTCCTCCCTTTCAATTCGTTCAAATTAAGCTTACCACCAACTCTGATTCATTACGAAATCATTCCAAAGGCACCCACCTTGTCAATTACACAATACACACAGTTTCATATTTTAATTTTTAGCTAAACTTAAATTTTAAAACTAAATTATTTTTCCATAAACCTGGAGCAAGGTGAACTTTTAAGTGAAAGGCTTAATATTGTAAAATTATTTATGAGAACATGTAAAGTTTTCGACTTACACCGTCATAAATTGCGTCAATGGCCATCTCGTTTTCTAACGAATCTGGATGTCCAATCTTTGCGGTTGTTGCTTTTAGCTAAAATATATAAACAATATTTAGGTATTTAACCTCTGGTAAGATTTCATACATTTCAAATCAGCCAAGTGTAGTGATTCTTTGAATGACGTCATAATATATGTTTTAGAGTTTTCTCGTCACAGTGTTTTCAAATGACGTGAATATTTATACCGGGGTCTTCCGTAGACCGTTGTAAACGTGGTCAAGTCCTGTATTTTTTGCTATAATAATTACTTCGATTCATTTACATTTTATGAATACAAACTCAAGTTCAAATGATAAAAGATAGCATGTCCGCCTAAAATGCCTGTTGTCATTATACAAGATATTATAAAATACCCACACTCATTATTTTCTTTTCATCACTTGGAATATATTTTAATAATATTTAACGTAAAAGCGAAATCATTAATTTTAAGATAACTTGAACGAATAACTTTTCGAGCAAGCAAGCGAAATACAATTTACTATTAATTCAAAATTGAAAACCTCTTTCAAGCCAATCATAGAAATGAATCTAGAAATGATATTAGATTATTGTATGAAAATAATGTGTAACTTCTTTTAGTAACAATTCCAAAAAATAAGATATAGGTCGATTAGTTTTAAAGTATCATCATAGATATAGACACTTCCTTCAAACAGATCATTCCATTTGTGAAAAATAATCACTAAATAAAACTATGTCCAGGTTTGTAACCGTGTGATGATGGATATAATTTCATTTTCTCGTTGATGTATCCATGAAAAATCTCTGATGGAGCCTGTGTTGAATGAAAAAGATAAATTCGAGGGTGGAGCCCAAGTATGTTGCTTTGCATATAACTCAATCAGACTCGATGGCCTGTATCGCACCTCTAATTGAAAAATCTCAAGAACTGAAAAATATATATATTGGAAATAGAAGGAAATCTGACTTTTTTCCAAATTGATACTAAGCTATCAGAAGTGAACTCATATAACAAATATGTAAAATTAAATGGAAGAAAACTTATTAGATATCACTGCCAGGCCAATCAAAATTTCGCGAACAATTTTTAAAAATGTTCACCAAAGGAACATTCTGGTAAAGTTTCATTGAAATCGGCCCTGTGATTCAGGAGGAGATGTTGTTAAAAGATTTCGGGCTCAAAATAAGCCCCGCCCTACCTCGCCCATATTCATGGGCCAATCATAATTTCGCAAACATTTTTTGAAAAGTATTATCCAATACATTTTTGTAAATTTTCATTGAAATCGGCCCTGTGGTTCAGGAGGAGATATCGTTCAAAGATTTCGGGCTCTAATAAGCCCCGCCCTGCCATGCCCATATTTATGGGACGATCAGAATTTTGCGAACAATTCTTGAAAAAGGTTACCAAAGGAACATTCTTGTAAAGTTTCATTGAAAACGGCCCTGTGATAAGGAGGAGATGTTTTCAAAGATTTCAGGCTCAAAATAATCCCCGTCCTGCAAAGCCCATATTTATGGGCCAATCATAATTTCGCAATCAGTTTTTGAAAAGGGTCACCTAAGGAACATTCTGGTTAAGTTTCATTGAAATCGGCTTTGTGGTTCAGGAGGAGATATTGTTCAAAGATTCCGGGCTCAAAAAACCACCGCCCTCATACACCCATATTTTTGGGTCAGTCAAATTTTGCAAACAATTTTTGAAAAAAGGTTAAAGGAAGGAACAATTTGGTTAAGTTTCGTTTGAAGTCGACCTGGTGGTTCAGGAAGAGATGTCGTTCAAAGATTCCAGGCACAAAATAAGCCCCGACCTGCCACGCCCATATTTATGGGTCAATAAAAATTTCGCAAATAATTGTTAAAATATTCACCGTAGGAACATTTTTGTTAAGTTTCTTTGAAATCGGCCCGGTGGTTCAGGAGGAGATGTCTTCCAAAGGTTTTCGGGTCAAAATAAGCCCCACCCTGCCACACCCTTATTTGGAAGCCAATCCAATTTGCTGGAACAACTTTAGAAGTGGGTCATCCAAGGAACATTCTGGCCACGATGGATACCCAGCCATGACAAAAAACCAACAAAAACAAAAAAAACAAACAAAAAAAAAAAAAAAAAAAAAAACCGAACAAATCAGAAAAAAAAACCAAACAAACCTTTTCACGTGCTTTTTGTTTGGTTTCATCATCCATGAACTTGACTTGATTTATTCCGTCAAGAACGGTTTGCTTTGTGTAGCCAAATATGTTTTGTGCCTGAAAAAGTTCATAGTTTGAATTCATTTATACAATCAAACTTTTCTTACATAGCTACAGTTTGTTCCATCGTTAATTTGAGATTCGTCTCTATCTTACTCATTCAAAATCCTTCGCTCAGCACTCCTTTCAATAGACAGAAACACTCACACCAATCACTAAAAAACGCCCCTAAATCCGTCTAAAAAAGCTTGGAAATCGTTCAAACGCTCAAATTTTCTTTTTACTTTGTCAAACTATTCAATCGTCAGTTAAAATCTTATGAACACTTTATTATAATGTAGGCGTGCCTAATACTTCCATTTAATCGTTTTTATCATGCAACAAAACCTGTATTGACCTGATATCACCTGTCTGATAACATAACATGATACCAGAAGTCTATTTTTAGAAACAATTTGCATATACGTTTGCATGAATCAAGCGCAAATAAAGGGTGTATGATAAATAGAATAACATGTAAATGTCTTAAAATATCAATGTCATCGGGTCTCGGCAGTGAGAAATTATCATGACATGGCAAAGGCTCGTCCAGAAAACATTAATATTTTAAGACACTTACATATAATTCTCTATACCTTTTCTCTGCTTTTATCCTTAAAGAACTTCCTGACATACAACGACCCAATGGCGTAATCCATGAGTTTGTCGGCTTTCTTGAGACAGTGTGACCACGTGCTTCGTTGTCCCCAACCCCACGTGATCTTCTTGAATTTTCGATAGGCATAGATATAATTCCAAGACAGCTCTACTGCGTAAGTGTCTGCAAGACGCCATATAAGGTAGTTGCTCAACTTTCTGAAACAAAGATCGTTCGGCCTTAAGAGGGTTGTTTTAATTTTATGTTAATTGAGATTGTCATACACAAGGTAGTGGACCTGTTATAGCTCCACGTCATTCAGGAAGTAGTGAACTTTAACATTGTGAAAGATAATGTGTTCCGAAATGTTGTGGAACTATTACGGTTCCACTACCTTAAAGCCATGAGGAAATTCGATGAGTAAAGGTAACACGCACAGTTGACAACATAGTGAAATTGACATTCTCTCGATCAAAACCATTCTATTTCACTCACTCATCGAACTATTCAATGCATTTTTATACTCACTCCGATCACTCAAAAACGCCCGAAATCGTTCAAGAATATAAATTATGGAAATCGTTCGAAACGATCAACCTTTTATTTAAATCGATCAAATCCTTCCACGATTTATTTTGGCTTGGTAGTATTTAAAATCGTTGGATCGGTCCTCACTGTGAGGAGACAATAGCGCAGATTTCAAAATGGGGGTTGGTTAAGATAAAGCTAATTTCGCCTCACGAAATTGACGGTATTGTATAACCTCCCTTAAATTTTCATTTGAACCCCGATCACCTCACATTCAATTTTATTCAGAAATCATTACAAAATCAACCACCTTGTCATTTTTTTTATATTCTTAATTGTAGCCATTAGAAGAGAGTACAAATGACGATAAATAGTCTAAGAATGTTAAAGTTTATATGGTATATGTCGAACAAGAGCACCGCTACTGCAAACGATCGGCTGCAATATATTTTATTAAGTGCTAAACAATGTTAAAACAATATCGGTCAAAATACAATCGTAATTCGTAGACAAAAAATACTTGAGGCCAAGGAGGACCAATAATTTCTACACTGGAATTTCCACAAGGAAACCAGAAGAAACATTAATTTGCTATTCAATGTAGATCTAAGAAAAAAGGTCTAGATCTGGCAAAATGTAAATCATACTATTGATTTAATACAGTCCTCAATACTGATGAAGCCCAAATAATTCAATTTATCATGCAATGGCGCCTAAATTACCATGATAACACCTGTCTGATAACATAACATGATATCAGTCAGTCTATTTTTAGAAACAATTTGCATACACGTTCACCTGAATTTCTTTCAATTTTAAGGGTTTATTATATTTAAACGTTGAAAATGATTGCATGATAAATATAATAGCGCGTTAGTGTCTTAAAATATCAATGTAATCTGGCCTCGGCTGCGAGAAATTATCATGACTCGACAGAGCCTCGTCCTGATAAATTATCTCAACCTCGACCAGATAACATGGTTATTTTTAGACATGTTATTCTCTATATATTAGAAAGAAAAACAAAGATATCAGGCAGGGTCAGGGGTTCAACATGATGTCAGAATCAAAGACAAGCATCTACAAAACTTTACTATTGACTAAATACGGTTCTAGACCCTATAAATTAAAATCTTAGAAAGTAAGTCAAAGGTGGTCTGGTTCAGGGCACTACCTGATGCCAGAATCAAAGACAATCATCTTCAGGCCATTCTTATTGACTTAATTCAGTCATACACCTTATTATTCAATGTTTAAGATTTTTTGTCAAGATATTTTGTAAAGTCGCACCCTTCGTTAGAATTTAACGAAGAAATCTAAAAGAGCTTGTCCCAACGATTATTCTTGTGAAGTTATATTAAATTCTCTGCAATAGTTTTAGAGAAAAAGACTTTTTTAATATATCACCATTGGGGCCAATTTTTGGTGACACGCCAGCGTGAAGCGTCCATGTTATCAATTTTTTGGAAAAAAAATGACCAATAAGAACGACTGATTGTTGACAGATGAACTTAAAATAAAGTTTTACGTAGAGTGGTATTTCATATTATATCCAACTGTATCGTTTGGTTGGAGCTTCAAAACAAATATCATAAAATTTTATTATTGAACAAAGAGGAAAGGACAAAAATAAAATGAGACCGCGGAACCGGTCCTAAACTTCATATAAGGGTAATACACGGCATTATGTACCTTGCTTTAACCGTTTCTGGTAAACCGTTGATCATAGATAGAACCTGTCCAAGCCAATCATTTTCTTTGAGAGCAACCTTCGTCCATCCACCATACACTTTATGCAAACCAAACGCCATATGAAAGAAATAGACAAAGTCTATCTGTAAAAATATAAAGAATGTAGAGAGTTTATATGATGTGTTGTATATGCCTTTTAAAAAAGCATTTGAATAACATGGTAGGTTGTTTAAAATATATATGTGTGTTTTTTACTTATTCTACAAGTTGGCATAAAATACACATTTCATATTAGCCCAAATAACTATTTTATTTTAGGAAGAACATGATCCTTAAAATGTTTTAAACAGGTCGCGGACAAATGAAGACAAATACCAGACGAAATATCCGTCGATTTCTTCCAAATCACAATAACTACAGCTTTAGGCGAGAAGAAAAATGAAGACTTTTGTTAACGTTGGAATTCCGGAGCTGTACTAGTCTTAAATTTCTCATACGGTCTATGAAACTGCAACACCTATCAGCTGCACGTAGATACTAATAACTGTTCGAGAAGAGTTTAACAAAGATGCAATAATTACTCTTACCTTCTTACATATATTTAATAAGATAAAATAGTTTCCCATACTTTTGGGACGTACTAAAGCTTGAGCCATATGCTGTATTGTTAAAAACATCTTATCTTTCAGGCTTGCTGAACAGAAAAAAAGGACATTTGTATCTGGGCGTGATCGAGGTTGAGAAGGGTTTTCATAGGCCGATTAGTGAAAAGAATAAGCGACGACCCGACGCCGGTTACAAAATGACCAAGCATCAATTTTGCAGTCACATAAAATGCCAGCGTGACGATATCTTATTTTCAAGTTGGAATGCGGAGCAATTCCAACTTAGATTTAACAAAACCGCAAAATGAACACAAGATAATTTCATTTCGGGTTTTTTGATAACACATATCACGTGAACAGGATGTGAATACACTTAGGCCTATTTTGTATATCTCAACTTGACATAGACATACAGTTAATTATATCAATAAGAAATGATGTTGTACAATTACATTACTTTCACTTCATGTATATTATTAAGACGCTAATTTATGTTTTAAACGATATACATTAAAGTTGCGTACGAATTTACTTGTATCACAAGTTTGATTACTATATTTGGAAATCATGTGATAAGTCAAGTCCAATAATGTCAGCTATTAACTATAGCACTAGCCAATCACGTGATCTACTTATGTGGTAATGTCGCGATCTGTTTTCTCCGCATTGTGGCAATAGCACAAACCCATCACGTGATCTGCTTATTTGCTAATTTCGCAAGCTTTTTTCGTAGAATGATATTTTAGCTTCTTTCAGGGGTCTAGTTTCTCTTTCTGAACGACCTTGTTACACACTTCAACAAAATGGTTCAAATGTTTTGTTCCTCATTGTTCCGTAAACGATAATTAGAAACGCGAAACATCTACAAATTACTTATCTGTATTAAAACCCCGAACCAGTAAATATTCTCTTTTATTACTTCTCTATCCGTAAAATCTTTTTTCCCGTGTACTCTCCTATGACACGAGTTGGACTCACGCATGTGTAAACAAAGGCGGTTTTCTGATTGGCCATACCACACGACCTGATGACCTACTACGATTTTATCTACCCTTTTATGAATGAAATCTGTACTCATGAGTTACGAAAGGTCAAGTTTACAAACGAATGGAATGTTCCTACATATATGAAGTAAAATTTACCCCAGTACCAGACAACTTTTGTTCTCAACTGCCCATGCAATTTCCACCTCTCGTTGATATCTGAAACTTTGTTGTTGCATTCTTGTGTAATATAAATATTTTGTTTCGGTTTCATCATATTCCCCAAATCCCTTTCCTTGATTTTTTGTTTCGAACAAGAACGGAAAGAAAAGGGGATATAGCCATCTCGGCACGATTTACTGTGAATATATATGCATGTCGTTGTTATTTTGTACTCAAACAAATAAAAAAAAATCCCAACACAAAAGATCTAATTTCAATTAATAACATCAAATGGATACCGAAACGTCGTAGCTTTGGCACATTTTACCTTTAGCTGCGATGTTCTAAGTCCCAACCGGCAATTTTCTTGTCCACTAGTTTATCACTGATAACAAAATATAATTCTTCAAAGTACATGAAATGGTAACCACAACTGTATATTAGCGCTTCTATCCCTCGGATGAGCCTCAAATTTCCCCAATCCAATCATTCATCTATTTGTTTTACCGGAAGTACTTAAATTATAACAAATACCATTATTAATGTTTATTGTCCACATTGTACCCCATTGTACTTGGATGAATATAAAAGATATGTTTTTCTGATCTGTTCTGTTCTATAAAAACGAAAAAAAAAAAAAATTCTAAATAGCGAGATAATTTCACTTGATTGTGGACGCAGCAAGCATCGATGATGGTAGGCAAACATTTATCTTCTCTTTCTGCTTTTGTCCATTTTCATTAAGATTGCCTAGACATTAATACACTTGTGCAAATATACGCACGTGCGCAATCCTTTAAATATAATTAAAGATAATCACAAGTTCACTACTGCCATTTTTTCAAATATTCGAACGAGTTTACCAACCCCACGTGTTTTGCTTTCAGGTCCAGTTCTACTCCCACCGGAATACCTACAAAACTAATGAACAATTATGCTCTTTTCTCCTCGATTCGCGCATGGTAATTATATCATCCGCGTTTGCATTGATTTAAAGTGAGCACACATATATATATATATATATATATATATATATATATATATATATATATATATATATATATATATATATATATATATATATATATATATATATATATATATATATATATATATATATATATATATATATATATATATATATATATATATATATATATATATATATATATATATATATATACTAATTGACAAAGTCTTGTCCGGTTTCGCGAATATGCAAATAAGGCAAAACATTTTTAAGAGAAATAGAACATGTATGAATGAAGCATTATTTAAAGTAGACAGTAAAACATTTCGATCTACGTTGGTTTTGTAAAACATTGATCTACGGTCTTAGAATAAAACGACGACATAACAAACACGTTAGATTGCCTAATTACGACTCGGCCTTATCCAAGCGAGGGTAAAATTAAATGAATAGAAATCATACATGCTTGTTCACAATATGTGGATGATATCGCGCATAGATTTTCCTTAAAAATGAAAGGGGTGAACATAACGTCGGTTCAATTGTTCTGACTGACGTCGTTAAATACGCGGCCTTTTAAACACTAAAATTCAGAAAAAAGATATCACTCTTCATAAACATTGCCAAATTCATTATACGCGTGTTTCGTTAATCAACAAAAAAGAAATGGCAGAAAACGTCTTTATTTCATAATCCAACGACTAACCTAGGAAAAAGTATGACGCATTCTAAATGAAAATAGCGTCTTCCAAAGCCAACCAATTTTCTACCAAATCTTAGTGTTTTCCTATTAGATTATAAATAAAGACTGACTCTTGTACAAAGTTTTCCTATGCAATGTCGTTTGCTGCGTGAAAAAAAGTTAAAAATATCACCAACGTCGTTGGGACTAACTCAACATCATTTGTGATCCAATGCCGGTGTAAACAGTCCCTGTGTTTTGAAAATATGGTCTTTTGCTTTATGAATTGGAATCTCAAGAAAATTTTTGGAAGAAGTTAAATTGTGACTTGTGACTCCGAAATTGGGCACTTTCTTGGGTCATTGTCAACATTTGTGTCAAGTTTTATGATTTGGGTCAATTTGTTGTTCAGTTAGAGTGGAAACTGTGAACAGTTAAAGCTTACTTATGGCCTTGACATGTATAACCTCGAAACAATAGGGCATTTCTTTGGGTCATGGGCAACATTTGTGTAAAGTTTCGTTATTGCAGATCAATTGCTCCTCCGTTAAGCTAGCGGGGTTTCAGCGTATCTCGTTGTTGGAATACATTGATTTATATACGCCTGTAAAAAGACGCGACGTATTAAGTGATCACTTGTAGAGGGCGGGAGGCGTAAGCTTTGTTAGTGGCTTGAGGTCACCGTCTCTTGAACGCATTCTAACTTATCAGTACTTTCAGTACTTTGATTTCATCCAGAGGTGAGGGAGATACTATTTGGTTGTTTTAACTAAATACAGTCGCTACATCTTTGATGTCACTCGGGAACATTCGGCGATTCTACGGAACAGACCTATGGAATAATGAGGGCGCAGACACGAAAGCGCGTCATATCACATGCGTTTAACATTACTAAGGATGACGTTGCGAGAAACAAAATCAACGAAGGGATAAATTGAGCATTGTATGATTTGATAACAAAACGCAGTATTTTACTGCGTCTTGTCATCAAATCATTATATGCCCTAAAGATCTCCGCGCTCGACCGAAAAATTAACAAGATGCGTTTTTCTTCATGCATATCAAATAACCGAAGTACCTCTAGGAGCCGAATCACCTAAATTGACCATAATTTACAACGCTTACGTCCGATGTACGTTCAAGTTTACACAAAAGTCCGAGCGAATTTCCGAATGCTGCGATGTGTACAATTAAAAACATCGTGAAATTGACATTCATATCAATCAAAACCATTCTAAATCGCTCACTCAGCGCTCCAATTATTCATTCCAAACACTCACTCAAACAATTCAAAACGATCTAACCCACACAATAATACAGAATCAACGACGCCATTCAAAATAAATTTCGATAGAGAAAAATCGCGGTTTCACTGACATCATTCAAATTGTTAGCGTCTAATAGATTTTGAAGAAATAGGTAGCCATGCATAGAACTTTTATGCATTTTTTATGAAAGGGAAGTAATCAATATCACTAATTTTGTTCATCATAAACAAAATTTGTGATATAGGATTACCTCCCATTAATCTCACTCAAAACTCGCTCCCCACACTTATTCATTTTCATTTCTAAATCATTCCGTAATCGTTCAATTTGTCAATTTCACGATGTTATTATCTGTATAAAGTCGGCCTGCTCCCGGTCAATGATCAGCGATTAGTCGTCGATGCAATACCGACTTCCCAAAATCAGAAAGACGCCGCAGACTAGTCGGAAATTTTTGACTTAAAGTTAAGAATAAGCGGCGCATCGCCGATCTTAAAAAGTCCCACTTTGGTTTCCCGATTCACCGATCAGTCTTCGATTTCATCAACGATTTTACAAAAACCGTCCGTGACGCATCGCCACGTTTGAACGTTTATGTAACAGTACTAGTAGCTTATGAGAGAAGTTTAACTTATATGATAATATGACCTACGTCGCGGGAGAGAAATAATCCCGTTGAATATTTTTGATACAACACGGGTGTTATTTCACTAGTGGAATAATTATGCAAATGAACTCAGAGCGAATAACAACGCTATTTTGTAACCGCGAAAATGACGTCATACTTTGTATATTGTGACGTCAGTTTTAAACGGCGTTAAAAGATTCGGGGAAAATTTAAACTTTGAATTTCAAGATTTTTGCCGATTTTTCGGAAAAAAAAAACGGGTCAAATTATAAATAGAATAAAAAATTTGTGCTCATAGAATACAGAATTTATTAAACTCGTCATCCAAAACAGATAAAAACTCGGCATAGCCTCGTTTTTATCTGTTTATAGATGACTCGTTTAATAAATTCGGTATTCTATGAGCACTTATTCAATATCCTCTTTTTCTATTTACCACGTTGTTATATGTTGAAGTGAGATCGGATAGGGATATCTTCTTCTCCGGGCTATGTGGGTCTTGCGTTGGTACAGTATTCCACGTAATCTGAAAAGGAAAAAAGACAGAGACGTAAAAGAAGTATCTGAAACTGTTATATAGAATTGTAGTAATTAACATCGTGAAATTGACAATTATCTCTATCAATATTAATCGCAATCACAGATTCAGCGTTTCCACTCAATGCATTAAAACTCTCAAAAATGCTCATAAAGATTTGAAATCGGCCGGGGAGATAAATATTTCATTCAAAACGATTAGATCATTTAACACTTTTATAATTTTAAACCGTCTGGTTGATTCGTAAGAACACGTAAACAATACAGTGCATAGATCCTTTAAAAGGGTGGTAATAAGGTATCACTTTTTTCGTCAAAATGGATAAACGCTGCGATATCGTATTATCTCCCTTATATTTCATGCAAAATTCGCTCAGATTTTTTAAAAGGGGTGTTTCAAAGTATCGGTTATTCCGACCAACTGAAGAACATCCCAAAACATCCACTTTCTCAATTTCAAGATGTCATGAAACATATGAATGCGTTTATTGTCTACAACACCAATACGTGCATACAGTTAACACCACCGTGAAATTGACATGGTGAATGATTTTGGAATGATTTAGGAATGAAATTGAAAGATAGTGTGAATGAGTGTGTGGAGCGAGTTTTGAGTGAATCTAATAGGAAGTAATCCTATATCGCAAATTTTATTCCGGGCGATCACAATTAGCGATTCTGATTACCTCCCTTTAATAAAAAAAATACAAACAAGTTCTATACATAGCTTCCTATTTCTTCAAGAACCAATGAGACGCTTATAGATTGAATTATGTCAGAGAAAACGTGATTTTTCTCTATCAAAATTTATTTGAATGACATTGTTGATTTTATATTTTTCAATGGGTTTGAGCGTTTTTGAATGGTTTGAGTGAGTGTTTGGAATGGATGAATGGAGCGCTGAGTGAGCGATTAAGAATGGTTATGATTGAAGTGAATGTGTAGCAAAAATACGATCTAGTGGCAAATCAACACAACCTTGATTAAATTAAAACAAAAAAGAAAACAAAACGTTTCAAACAAATTAAAAATAATTTACATTAAAATGTGCAAGCAAGCATGCAACAAACCCCATGGTGAGGTCGATAAGCCATAGACTTACCGCCCTTGTCAGCAATGGTTTGAATCCTTTGAAGACATTCATTTATGTCTTGCAATTTTTTTACCAGCTGTATTTTTGTTTACCTTCGTTTCATTTTCTTTTCTATCTACTTAAATTAGCATCTACTTTACTATATTGTATTTCTACTAAATGTGTTAACGTACTACGTATATGTTTTCCAAAATTATTACGACACTGGATCCTATACAAGAGGACCATGATGGTCCTAGATCGCTCACCTGAGTCTCTTTAACCCCCTGGACATCACATCAATTAAATAGGCAGATGTCATCAGGGCGATGATTTCTATATAAGATCAATACCATGGAATGTTTTCAGCAGATAGCAAAAGAGCAAAAGAATATGCCTAGGCACACATATGAGGCAATTAATGAATAAACTTGATGCAATTCAATTAAAATGGAAAAGGACAATAGCGTTTTATGAGATAAGTGCACATATATTGGTATCTTTGGAAACGTTGCGATCTCAACGGTGTGTGTTCAATTAAGAATTTAACTATACTTAGTTCCAAAAGAAAGTGTGCACTTTTTAATTTTGAATATCTCTGAAATTAATCGATCTATTGACATGAAATGTCGTATGACTATCCCCAATAGTATGGGCAAACGATGTTTGGAAACAAAAATCGCGCAATGAGTAAAACTTTTCTTCTTAATTGAGACATTTGATTTTGCGTATTTTGCATGTGCATCACGCGTTAGACGAATAATTGATCTGAAAATGCATTCAGTTAAATCTTTGCGGCTTTCCTAAGCATAAAACCACATCTTCAATACAATTATGTATGGTGCTACAGCGTGGTTTGACAACCAATAAACGACATTGAACAAAAACGAACCTTGTCATATTAAGAACATCATTAAAATTGATTGAGCACTCATGTTCTAATAGAAATCGAGGTCGTCATTCTATAAGGCCTTTATTAAGCAAATCGAGATGTCGTAGAACTCCATAGCACCAATCAACGACAAGGTACTGGCCTAGCAACGTATCAATTTCTAACGTTGACGTACACGTCACGTCTGCATAAAATTAAAACTTTTGTTTGAAAATGGCTTGGAATGGCTTCTAAAACTGTATAATGCAACATCAACACATAGCTCCTACCAAAGAAAAAGTTGTAAGAAGGTCCAATCTCAACAATTTAAGTTCTGCATGTGGGTATGCAGTATGCGATACTTTATCCAAAACTAATTTGACTTTTGATAGATACACGAGATTGAATTAATTTTATTTTTTAATTTTTGGCGGCCCGAAAAGATGCTTTAAACCGGTGAATTTTTTTGAAATTTCATATTTGTTTTTGTTCATTTATATCGACGTCGACGTAAACTTATTGAAGTCACCAATCGCCAACACTTGTGTTAGGTAAATTCATGTGTACCGCGAAGTTCTCGGTGTATTGGAATAAAATTTTGAGGGCTCTTTCCTCAAAGACCTTTGAACACGTCTTTGAATTTTTATCTTGTTCCAATAGATAACAAAAGCATTCAAATAAACATAGGAAAAAAGTCGGTGTAATTTAAACGTCAAAGTCATAGTTTTAACGTCAAAATGACAAAATTTATATCCGGTTTATAAAAAATCAGCACGGTGAAAACTTTGCAAAATTTTCCTACTGTAGAAAATAATATAAAAAATGAAGAAATTTCGTCGGGCCAATAGTTACGAATGTATTATAATAGCATATGCGTTTTGCCCATTCATTAAGCTTCATTTTGGTACAATTTTCGGAACAAAAACGTCTTAAATATAAATCGCACAGCGCTTTCAAAAAGGACTAGGTTAGTTTGTGGAAAGCGCCTAATCGTCACTTTTTCGGCGTCATGGTATAGTAATTTCTAAATTAAAATGAAAAGATATACGCCGTTGAGATCACACTAACTCGGAGTCTATATATATCAATCAAAAATTTAATCAGTTGTCTCAAAAAACGCTATCGTCTTTTTCCACCTTAAATAAAATTAATAAGAAAAGTCCCTGCCTTCTGGTTTCAGAGGACAAGTTTTTTTTAAGGTTTCCTCATTGGTTTCAATGTAAAATAGGGATGCGGGCCAAACTATGAACACAGAGGCATGATATGAACAAAATTCGTAGAGGTCTACTAGATTATGCTACATACCAAAATATAAGGGCTCCCTGCCTTTTGGTTTCATAGAGGATATTTTTTAAAGATTTTTGCTCCTTGAATCTTTCTATAAAGGTTGTGCCAGGATGGAGACCAAATATGACCACGGGCTCTTGATATGAACAAACCCGAAAGAGGCCCACTAGATGATGCTATTTACAAAATATGAAAGCTGCCTGTCTTCTGGTTTCAGGGAAGAGGATTTTTGAAGATTTTTATATTACGACCCTTTTTGGTAAGGGAGATGTAAGGGTGGATTTCTTTGTTTAAAAATTTTGGTAGAGCTTTACCCATGGATTATCCCATGGAGAAGATGTTAATCATATAATATAATCTTTTAAAAAAAGAAAATACGCTTTGGCCATTTTTCTCTAAATAAGTTACTGATTAAAAGGAGTTTTCTTTGTCAATCGCAAAACTTAGGTGGTCGTGGGTTGTTTTGCAAACTTTAACTGAAATCTAAACATCCAGGCGTACTGTGATAAATTTCCGATACCGTTTCTGCATTAAGACGTCAACGTCAAATGGCGCAAAATAATAATTCCATAAAACACACTTGTGATTTCATCCCTCGTATCTTTTCATTGTGTTGCGGATGAAATGCCTCTAAATAATTGTTTGTGTAAGAAAACGTCTTGTCGCAGATTTATAAAGAAAACAATAGTCAAAAATAGAACTTGCGACGTAATGCTAATAAGACAGGCTCCATAAGACAAGAAGACAGCGATTGCACATTCGCTTACCTATAAGCCTAAAAAACAATCATTTTTTTTAATTTTGCCTATCTAGTATTGTTACAGTACTCATGACGTCATACTCAGTTGTTTTATCGGCGTCGAAGACCTATGTCTATTGAGAAGTTTGCTTACATTTGCCATCAGGAACTCGATCCCGTATGCGTCCTCTACGAATGTTTCTGTTCTGTTGTTGATCTCGGATTGTGACATGTTCAAGCCTGAGTCAATGACTAGTTGCTTGGCTATAGTCCGCATGTACGTTTTGTAACTATTACGGTACTGAAACAAGAAAGTTGTCTTATGAATGTTTTTCGATTTTTGTAAGTTCACCACAGTACTAATAATAAATGCGCTTAACAAACAAGCCTACACAATAAAATATAAATTTACACTTTTCACCAAAATTAGAATACCTATGACGTCGGGATCGATGTCGGAAATTCAGACTTATGCTGTTGTTTATTTAAGCTTGTCACAGCTCGTCATTTACGGACGAAGTGAGAATTCAAGACTCCTGTTCTTTAGCTATGATGTCTTGGTTTGTACATCAAATAATACTACATGACAGTTTTCAGAATGGGACCACGTAGAAAACCACCGGTATCATCCAGAGACTCGGCAATTCACGTCCTTCCACTTACCTAAATACGTTTCTTTCTGTCCTTTCCTCCTCTATCCTTTAAATTATATCCCTGAGCACCGATACGCCTTCATTTTGAAAAGAAAGTATTTGTACCGAGGAACCATTCTCTTTCGGCGTGACAAGCTTTTGATATCAGTCTTTCGGTATTTCCTCTAGATTTCCTCTAGATATAATAATTATAGGCCAAAATTTCTATTACTCAAAAATATTTTCATTGATGTTTAACACCAGTTTTCGAGTAATCAGAATGCTCGAATCTTGATGGAATTTTAACCACGCCTTTATGAAAGATTTTGTAAAATTGTTTTGACTTTTGGTCCTTTTTTTATTTCCTTTTAAAACATAGCAAATTTTATTATTAAACTTGACTATGAAGGATTGAATGTTTTAAAATGAAGATAAAAAGATCTATTCCACAATTTAGTGAACGCGCTAATACTATTTCATACCTCATGTAGAAACGATTCATATACATGTACTTTACGGGTAACAACTCACGCCATAGTCTCCGTCATCTTTTAGCCGCCGTCATAGCGCAGTTGGTAGGGCGTCGGACTGCCAATCTAGAGGTCCCGGGTTCGATCCCCGACGGCGGAACTCATTCTTTCCGACTATTAGTCTCTCGCCAATGGGTTGGTAATCGTAGACCTATGTGAGATGGAAGAATGTGATGGTTGTACTGGTGAGAGAAATACCAGGAATCCATTGTTAGGTGCTCCAGCCGCCGCGATATAATTGAAAAAAAATGTTGAAAGCGGTGGTAGACTCCATTCAATCAATCAATCTCCGTCATCTTTGCTAAACAATTTTAATCTTCTTTGAGTCAAGGGTTTTGAGCTCATATATAAATGTGTTATTTCAAACCAGTTAGAAATGTTAAAGGATTAAAGCCGTAGATCGGAACAATTTTACGTCTGTTTATATTCACGTCCTGACACAGGTATGGGTGTATTCATATTAAAGCAATAGCCTATTTTAAAATTCGAGCACAAACAGGTTGTAAGTACGAGGGTGAATCGAAAATAACGTAGACTAGCGTTGCAGAAATTTTGATTTCACAGACTTTGAAGAGAAAACTACATTGTTATTAAATTGAGGCATTTATCTTTTTGTCGTGTAAATTTGGGTGAAATCCAAATAGTTGGTCACCTGTAGCAACCATTCTAAAAATTGAAGTCATTTGGTACCGGCGCACGGTAACGACGTCAATATGACGCTGCGGTATTGATAAGTTCCGTCTCGAAAGTAAGCACTTTTCAAAATACGCAACTCAAAAATAAACACGATTTCTGCATCACCTATCCATTGGATAAGTACTATTTTCATATCCATCTGATCCAAAACGATTATCTTAAATGTGTAATGTGTCTAAACGATTCTGAACTGATGTGGCTCTGTGACAATAACAGATTAAACGCCAAGGAGACGTTTTCCAGTCTCCGAGTGTGATCCTTCAGAAACACTCTCCATTCTTAAACAAACCTTTTAAACCATTTAAAAAGAAGGTATCTGCTTACATTTGAAGACCTTTTAGCATATTTTATCATTTAAACCTCTCGATAAGGTTTTCCATAGGTCAAGTAGAACTTTATTATTGTCTGGTTGTCTCTGGCTGCGCCGGTGCCGTCCTTTTGGAGTTCAAAAATTGAAGCGTGCCCTTAGTTAACTGCATTTAAATTAAAAAAAGCGAGTTGATTATGCTTAAATTTCAAATATCCTAACTCATAACGTCAACACGTAATTAGGCGAAGTTTGGAAGTGTTTGGTCCAAATTGAGGGGACAATTACGGGTAGTAACACTAGGAAGTAACGTTACAAAACGGGTTGCGCCGGTAACACCTACCCAGGTATATCAAATGTTGGATTTTTTACGTCAGAGTCATAGCAGGCTCTTGTAAATTTGATATTTTGTCAACATTAAATAATTTGAGACACAAATATAATATTCTTTCTATAATATGAACCTTTTTACAATAAACCGTCATATTCTTGCATATTATACGATTTTATTTTTTCGCAAAATATGAAACGCCATCAAATATGTTACAACGTCATATTAACGGTACAATTGCAACGTTACTATTCGCTCAGAGTTCATTTGCCTAGATTTTCCACCTGTGCCGACACTATTCACTGGAGTTTTTTCACAGCACCAACGCGGGTAATATTCTTAATTTCGCTTGTTTAAACAATTGCCAATTGTATCGAAAATAAAACCCTCGCTAATAAAACCGGATTTACTGTACCTAATATTAGTCTTTTTTATTTGAACAAGTTCTTTTTTCTTTTTTCTATTATCGCTCAATTCAGTTTTACCTGATCGGGATACCAATCCGTTATGAAGTAGCCATAGTACATCCCCATTCCTGAATAGTCGATCTGAAACATAAAGTTGGTAACTTCGTGAAAGGAGCAGGTTCACTAACTACAGAATTTGGCCCTAAAAATTCTTGATTTTTTAATTTGATTCAATTATTGATATTGATGTATCATACATGCAAGTGGAGATTGAACTTCAAAATACTTGCACCGAAGTGTATGTCAAGCGTCACCTTTTTGTAGAAAATGGAAGAGAAACACGTGCAAATTATGCAAATTCCTTGAAAAGGTGAAAATCACAACTTTAGACCTAGTAAAACCATGGGGGCCACTGCACAACCAACTTTATTTCAATTATAGTGAAATTCTTACAATTTTTAAAAACTAAAACTTAAAAGCAATTTTTGGTTGTCGGGTGGCTCCCAGCTTAAGAATTAACTTTTTGCCCTCAGAGGTCAAAGGTCAAAATTCGGGTATGATATTCATTTTTGATAAATATCACAGACATTTGACAATGGATTTCCACATAAGTTGGCAAAATTGTACATAGGTATAAGACGTTTTGTTTTTCCTGAACCTCATGTTTTGGTTTCAAGAGTCAAGGTCACAGCGAGAGGTCAAAGGTCAAAATTGGGGTATAATATTGATTTTTGGTCGTTTACCCTCCCTATGGATGGATTTTCACATAATTTGGCAAATTGAAAAAAAAATATTTGTGAATATCCTGGGTTTTGTTTTTTTTCTCTGAACCTCGTGTTTTGGTTTCAAAGGTCAAGGTCACAGCAAGAGGTGAAAGGTCAAAATTAGTGTTTAATATTGATTTTTGGTCATTTATTATCCCATCTATGGATGGATTTTCATATTAGTTGGAAAGATTGTCCTTTCAAAAGTTATTTGTGAATATCGTGTCTTGATCATAAAGGTCAAGGTAACACCAAGGGGCAAGGACAAATATTGTTTAAACACCAGAGGTCACTACTTTGGCTCGATCTTTCTCAAACTTGCTATGAATGTTTGTCTAGACGAAATGTTGCTTGTGTGGTACTCCGACATACGTTACAAGAAAAGGAGCCTGAAAGACGATTTCCCTTCTTACAATTTTGGATCAATCTTTCTTAACCTTGCTTAGGATGTTTGTCATTGTATCAGGAAATACCCTACTGAATATGGTTTCATTTTGAGGCACCAGTTTATTATGGGAAAAGAAGCTCTATATACTATTTCTTTTGTGTCGTTCTAGAGGTCACAACTTTGTTCCAACCTTTCTCAAAATTGCTGTAAATATTTATCTGTATGGAAGAATCCTATTGATTTGGTTATACCGGTATTCCCAGGTATGTCATGGGAAAAGAGTCTTAAAGACATTCTCTTTGTCACCACTTTAGAGGTCTTTCAATTCCAAATTTTCTTATATTTGACTGGAGATAAAGTTTTTGAACCCACTTGACCCGTTTTGAATATGTGTAAAATTTCATTTTGATACTTGATCGGAAAGGTTAGTTGGGCAAAAAGTTAGGCATGTAGAGTATCCATATTTTTATCCCCAATAATTTGACCTCGTGACCTTGTTTTTAACCCCATTTGACCAACGTTCAAGATTATATGAAGACAGTTCTCTTGAAACTACCTAAGTCTATTTTTCCTAGTCATAAAGAAGAACCCAATGGATATTTGGCAGCATTCCATTTTTTGTCACAAGAAAGGGATGCAAATTTTGCTTATGACCCAAAGAAGTGCCCTATTGTTTTTGGGTCACATAGGTCAAAGTTCAAGGTCACAGTCAATTTTTGTTCAATTTTCATTTCCGGACTCTAACTCAAGAACCCAGCAACCTAGAATCATGAAACTTCATGTGAATGTTGCATATGACCTCAATATTTGTTACAAACACATCCTATACTAATAGTACTTGCAGTCTGATAATGTGCTTGTGGGGGGGTATAAGTCCGCTCTGCGACAGTTCTAATTTCTTGCAAAACTGATGTATGCGACTTCAAAAACTCCTGAAATGAGTTTTTTTCCCACAATCACAAGTCATTTTCCATGGCAACCTGAAGTACAATGTAAATTAGACATTTTTAACTAAATTTATTACTTTAGACTTTATTACTTTACTTTAGACCATTTTCTCTCATTTTTCTTGAAATCAAGGACAGGCCGTGCAAAATGTTCTACTGAAAAAATGAAAGGTGAATCGTTATTAACTCTTGATAAACCTGTAAGCGGTTGCCATGGTAACATATTTTCTTTTGTTAGATAATAGAATTATGTATCAAACAACTAATAAATGGATATAATATATGAATTAAAAAAAGAGTTCTATCATTCAATAGAATATTGTCAAATATGCCTTTTTTTTTACATAATTTTGAATTTTTATATTAAAGCTGGTTGTGTTTCCATGGCAATATGTCTCATCATGTTTTGATGTAAAATACAATTATTTTTTAGTCTGCTTAAAGTTTTTCACACATTTTATACATACCTAAATCTGTATTATATCAAGAATGGGTGAAAATGGAAAAAAATGTAGATCAGAGGTTTATGGTTGCCATGGCAACGCAAGATAGAACTGTCGTGTTTTCGGCTTGCATTTTAAATATCATAGATCAAAATCAAACTCATGAGCACATTTTTATTAAAATTTGTAACAGGGCCAAAAATGCCACTCTCTGAACCTGCCCCTTTATATTCACCACATTCTAAATCGATCTCTCAACATTCATTCATTCATTCATTTATTCATTCTCATTCATTCATTCATTCGTTTGTTCGTTCGTTCGATCGATCGATCGTTCGTTCGTTCGTTCGTTCGTTCGTTTGTTCGATCGTTCGTTCTTTCTTTCGTTCGTTCGATCGTTCTTTCATTCATTAAAAAAACCTCACTCAAATCATTCGGAAACGTTCATAAATCATTTGAAAGTACCCAGAATCGTTTACAATTTGATACAACTTCAGTCAAATCGAACGAATCATTGTTTTTATTCATCCTTTAAGCTGGTGTCAATTAGAATGCTCCACGTAATAAAACAAGTCTTTAAACAAAAATGTACGTAGACTTTTTGAAAGGAATATGATGAAAGTTGGTCGAAATAAGGAATCTATCTTATCTCCCTTAAATTTCATTTAATATTCGCTCCACACAATCATTCAATATCATTCCGAGTTCATTCCAAGATCAATAAACTTTTCATTTACACGATGTTATTAACTGTAAATGTGATACAACTCCCTCCCCCCCCCCCAAAAAAAAACACCTAGGAACTCTCTAAAATAAATAGATTAACAACATCGTGAAATTGACAATGTGAATGATTTTAGAATGATTTTAGAATGACATTGAATGAGTGTGTGGAGTGAGTGTTTTAGTGAAATTAAAGGGAGATAGGCAAAGGTAGTTAATTTTGTTCAGGACGAACAAAATTTGCTATTTTTATTACCTCCCTTTAATAAAATAAACCTACTTTTTTGTTATTGAAGCCGATGTTCGTCTTCATGGACCGACCAGACAATAAAAAGATCAACACTAGCCACTAAAATAGTAGAATAACGTGATCTATTTGAATTAAATACTGATTGTCTTGAATAATTTCGAAATAATCTTATAAAAAAATGATCTGATAATTTCGGAGCGTATTTGGTCACTTCGAGTGAGAGTTAGGAAAGTTAAGAAGAACGAAGCGCTGAGTGAGTGATTAGAAATGATTTCGATCGGAATGAGCGTCAATTTCACGATGTATGTAACTGTTAAATTGAATCCAAGTGCTTATGAAAATCAGTTTGCGTACCGCGGTTGACATTGTAGAACGACCCAGATGACCTTTTTGCCTGATAGATCATAACAAAGGTTGCTCGTCTTGTGAAAAGGAGTATGTTGGAATTGTAATGGATGTGGACCCTGCTCAAACTGTGCGTCATGCTCAGACTGAAACGCGTCAGGTTTTTTTTCTTTGTCAAGCATCCTTTTCCCTCCGTGTGATCGAATGCAGACCCTTGTCAAAAAGAGACCACATAAAATTCTTTAACGTTCAACAACGTTTACAGTTTCATATTGACAACGTTTTATTTCACACAGTAGGAGCCAAAATTTTAAGACAGCTATACATTATGGATTTTGTTAAAAAAACAAAGAATACCATTTTTCTAATTTTGGTAAAGGCTTGGTCACATTTATGTTAATTAACGTGGTTGGCCGTAGTTATGCATCAATGTTGTCAGCCGTAAAAGTCACGTAGCTGAGCGTATACTGCGCAGTTAGTCGAAGTAAGCCGTGCTTAAGCGTAGTGAGTAACGTAGTGCAAACTAATAAGTTTGACCGTAGTGTCTTGGATATTGTAAAAAATGTTCAAAAGTCTATTCATGGTTTAGTACGTTATTTTGTCCCTAATTTAGCCGTACTTTCACAGAAGTTGATCCCTGCTTATCCGTAAATTAACCGTAGTAGCACGCTATGATATCGTAAACGTTTGTCCCCGATAATACGGTTAACCAAGGTTGAACTAGTGATTCATTAATCTTGAAGTACGTGTATCTGATTTTTGTCTACGGTTAGGTAGGGAAAAAGTACGTTTTAAAAAATCGCGGTCACATTTCACGTTGTAAACTTAATCTTGACGTAGTGAAAGAATGCCGTACTACAACGTACCCTACCGTAGACTGCATAGTTTAACCTAGTCGCCCGTGGACTAAACGTACTTCTACCCTATAATCCTACAAACTTCTATCCTATAATCCTACCGAAGTGGCCGCACAAATCTTGGGCATGTTCAAAATCCCTACAGTGAAAAAGGATTTTCTTTCGTAGTTTGAATCTAGCTCAACGTAGTAAGATCTTATTGAAATCGTACTCTTGCCGAATTAGAACGTATCGTTTACACTAGTTTACCGTGAAAACCGTTTTCAAAACATCTGTCCAAGCTAAAGCTACGACCAAGCAGGGAAACAGTGCGGTTCGACTACGTTCAGAGTACGAACAGAATCGGTGAAATTGAGAACATCTAATCACGAAGTGCACGTGAAATCAATGGTTTGGACCTCGCGAGCTTTTACAACAAATTAATTATAAACCCGAAGGTGACCGATAGAACTGCTAGGTTTTAAACCTTATGATATTTTTAAAGATCGTGATTCTTATCTATAGAATGACAATCAAGAGATATCAGGGCTTGGGAAATAAATAAATGGCGATTTTCCATCAATTAAAAATGATAATTAATCTAATTAAACTTCTTATTTTTACGCATTTCTTCGTAGTTGTTCCTACCCGCACGTACTTCTTTCTACGGAAGCTGTTCGACGGTACCTTTGTTAAATGTACTTTGTTGTACTTCAACTTAGTTAATCGTATTAGTGATAAGGCTTGCCTACGGACTCAAGACTTTTAAATGCTCAAGGTTGTAGATATTCCGTTTGGTTTGATAATCTGTGGCGATATCTCAAATAGTCCTATTATATAGAATAAGGAAATAGTTGAGAACGGGGTTCACTTTGTAATATATTATCATAAGATAAGCTAGTTGATTTTTTTTATTTCTTCTTGTTCTAGATAATGTAACGAACAACATTTCTGAAAGAAAATCTACTAACGTACTCCTTTTCACACCAATCTGTGCTTTAAACCAATATTTAAAAAATTCTAGAATAAAACAAGTACCGCGCCTGTGTTTAGATGTTGTAATGGGCGATCCTACACTTGTGTAAGACAAGCCTTGCGTTCAGGATGACTAAAGGATGCAGACAGTTTGCCAATTATACCCTGCTTTGCACGTGCACTTGCGTGCAAAGTGGGGTATAATTGACAAACTGTTTGCGTCACTTTGTCCTCCTTAACGCAGGGAAGACTACAAGAGTAGCCATTTTACAAAAGAATAAAACTCCGAATCACGAAGGGAAAATTCTGTTACCATGGAAATATGTTTTGATGTAATCACACGAGATAATGTAATAAGGATGGCTCAAACAGTTTTTGTTTATTTTTCCCTTTATTTGTCTCCTGAGCATTAAAAGTTGATTATTAAAAAAAAAAAAAAAAGGGATTGCCTACGGTAAAATGGAGTATGACTTACTACGATAATTGCCGTAAATGTGACCATAGCTTAAGTACATGTACGAGTTTTTCTAGTTTACAAGTTATTCTTTTAAAACGCATGTTGCATTACGATGCATCAATAAGAACCTTTTACAGTTATCAACATTCAAATCGATAAAAAACTAATCTAGGTCACCCACTTAGTGCTCTTTGTAACCCATTCAAACCACTCACTCCAATCATTTAAAAAAGCTTCAAACTTATTAAAAAAAAGAAAAGAAAAACGATTCACGATTCCGCTACGGCTTCGCTACGAATTAGTCCAGCCCCCAAAACACCACGATTCGCCACGAATGTTTTATACAGTTCAAAACTTCGCGCTACCGTGTAGTTTCCCGAATCATCACGTTTCATCAAGAGTCACCACAATTCAACACGGTTCTACTACGAATCACCACGGTACATGACGATTTCACAAATCGTACTGAATCGGAGCGGCACCGTAGCCAAAAACGTGCGTGTTAACAGGCGTTTAAACCATTCTGTAACGCTTATTCAGCGCCTTATTTATACATTCCTGGCAATCACTCAAACCATTCAAAAACGCTCCAGAATCATTCTAAAAAATATCAAAAACTGAATTCAATATTAAAATCGATAGAAAAAATCTACGATTTCACTGACCAAATTGAATTCTTTAGCGTCTGATTGGTTCATGAAGACATAGATAAATATTTATAGAACTTTTATTGCTCAAGCAATTGCCTGATTTTCTGAATTCACAATGATTATTTTACTTTCTGTAAAAGAATTTTAGAAATGCGACCCCAGGCTTTCCTCCGCTTGGACAAGTCCTTTTTTAAGTACGTGTTTTAATTCAACATAGTTCCCATTAGGTCCTTTCACATGACAGGCTACACGTGTTTACCTCAATAACTTTACGTCCCGTCTTGTTCGGATCTGTAGTCACTCGAAACGTAAACAAAGCATCTGCCCAGAAGTCGATGTTCGTTTTCTCAATGGCAGTCTGGAAGTTGAAGGAAGCAGAATCGAACGTGTTCATCACATACCAACCCCCAAGAGGTTGAACAATCTTCTCAATAAACACTTTCCCTCCGGCGTTCATTTTTCCGTAATCATCAATACAAGACTTAAAGAAATCTTTGAGTTTCCTTTCAGCCGAGAAAGAAGTTTCCCTATTTGATGATTGCTCTAGAATTGTTCGTAGTTTGTCTTTATTTTCAAAGTACACATTATGCCACACAGTTCTTTCTCCATAGTCCGGATCCAGTGGGTAGAGGTTTGGAAAATTTCCACACGCATATTGGAAGAAATCGTCACAAGGTTTGATAGTAGAATTCATGTTTGATACTGCGTAAGCAGCAGCCTTTAGACACGGAGGATCCGTGCATATAGTTTCGATGGCAATTTGGGAATTAGACTTACGTGAAGCATTAGAACCGCCGCTTAACGCTATTGCGATTGCAAGAATAAGACATATGATAAGAGCAATTCCAGACAGTCCTGCAAGAATCAGCTCTCGCACACGAAAACTGTACGAACTGATTCTTATCTCTGACAAGATAGGTGATTTGTCCATTTTGTTGAAATCTGGGTAGTTCGCTGCCATATTTTTCTCCGATTCACCCGTTGAGTTATCGAAGTTCGGATTACTAAAACTTACAGCAGATTTAGTATCTTCGACTGTTGGCTCAAATCGCACTTTCTTATCCATAAACTCCTGTGTATATTTGTACAGTTAAAAACATCATGAAATTGCCTCTCATCTTACCCAAACCTATTCTACATGTAAATCAGTTGCTCAGCACACAGATAAGCTCAACATCTTAATTCAAATCGCTCGGACCATTCCATAATTTCATTGACTGGGTGGATTTGTAAGAGACTGATTAAACAGTGGAGACAAAAAACAACGAAAAATCTTTGTAACGTTTTACAAATTTAGTGAAAGGAGATGGTACAATAACAACCATTTCCGTTAACAATTACAATTCAAAAGTCGTTCCTACCACCTATTCAATTTCAGTCCGAAATCATTCCAATTATTTTTTTTTTCATCAATACTAAAATGAACTGTGAAGGAGGGTTAACACCTTCATTTTTCAATAAGTCAGTATAATTACGAATGTGTATCCCCCGTTAAGTTGGCCATTGCGATTTATACGCCTTTACCTGTACTTTACAATAAAAGTTAGTATCTGTCCAGTTATGAGTTATTCCGGATAAGAAAAATTTTAAGAACATTGCAAAATCGACAAGGGGCAAGATTTTCTGATGAATTTGGAAAGAAAATGCATGAAATGGACTAGTGAATTTTGAATGAAAGTAAAGAGAGGTGATATAATACTGCTTATTTCGTTCAAGAGGAACTAAATTACCACTACTAGCCCCATTAACCCCTATAATAGAATAGGTATTCAAGTTCTATACATATATTTTCTAAATCATATTAGAGGCTGTACATGTACGTGAGATTTACAACAATTTCATATATGTACAAAGCAAAGACTCTGACCAGCCTGCACATCCGCACACTCTGGCCAGATTATTCATTAGATATGCTTAGTAGATAGATAAGGTCTTAAAGTACTTGTAAACTATCTGGTAACTTTATATTTACAGTAGTTGGCTGTCTACGCTGCTCAATGTTTGCACCTCACGTACATTTCAAATTGTTGGAAATGTCACGCACAGGCTCATTTAACGAATCAAACGATTCCAAACTAGATAAAGTAAGAGAGATCATGGAGTTTTTCGAGCGATTTAAATGAGGCTGCTGATCATTTTTATCTATTTGGAGCGTGTTTGAATGGTTTTAGTTAGTCTTTGAAATATATAAACGGAGCACAAAGTGAGCGGTTCAGGATGGTTCAGGATGGGTTTGATCGTGGTGAGTGTCGATTTCATGACGTTCTGAACTGTACATGAATTATTGGCGATTTAAATGAACGTTTTTTTTTAAACTTGTTGTTTATTGAAATTTATCTATTTAAAGAAGTTTTATCATTTTGCAACTATACGGCGGATGAAAAGAGTTGCTTAAGTTATTTACGAGATTATCATTCTGACAGTCACTTATGAATACAATATATTCTTTAATGCTTTTCGGTGGTTTATCGAGAAATAACGGTAGATTATCACTTGATAATCTCACCGCAAAACAGTGAAATTATCAAAAACTTTTACCCTGCTTTTGTGCATTTCATCCTATCTGACGTCATCTATGCGGGGCGAAATGAGTGACGTCACAATGAACGTTGCATAGCAATCACGCGCAAAATGACGCGCTTTACGAAAATATGTCCTAGAAACTTCACATTTTTGTCTCATTTTTGCATTAAATAAATAGAATAATCGTTTGCTTTCGAGTAAGATCGATTAATTATTCATTTTGTTAACAACAAAAGCTAAATATTCACTCGTGGCTCTGCCACTCGTGAAAATATAGCTTTTGTTGTTCACTCAATGAAATATAAATCGATCTTACACTGAAACAAACGATTATCCTCTATGTATACATTCGAGTCTTTAAGCTATTTTTATCTACATAGTTCTGCGTAACAAAAGGCTGGCATTCGGAACATCATTCGGCCATTTCCGTAAACTGCAACAGACCTCGGATGCATGTAGGGCGGATGGATATGTAACGAAAGCGTGCAGTATGTTAGACGGAAACAGTGTAAGAAAAACTAGCACTGTAGATTTATATCTTTTACAGTAAACAACGGCTGAAAATCTTAATTTTTGAGAATGACGAATTATTCTCAACAAGAGCACCGCCTACGGGTGCCTACGCTCGGCTGTTGAGTGCTGGGTGGTGGATAAAAATCTAAGTCAAAAAGGGGCATAATTTGTTCAAAATGCATCTAGAGTTATTCCCCTTGATATCCCCCCTTGAACATTTGTGCCAAGTTTCAAATAAATGCTTTCAGTAGAACCAGAGATATCACAAAATGTCAAAGTTTTCGCACGTCGACGACGACGACGACGAAAACGACACAAAGGCTAAAGCAATACCTCTAGTTTTCTCCGAAAACAGCCGAGCTAAAATTTAAGATTTTTTCAGCCGTTATTTAAGAATCTGAAGATATTTATATTAGGATACGATGGTCTCACGTCAGTGACTTAAACGAGTAGCGTTGGCGACGTCGAATGTTTTCACTCACAGTTTCGAGGGCTAACGCCTTTTTAACTTTGACGCCATCGAGTTTTCCAAGGTTTTCCCGTCATTTTTAAAAATATTCCGTCTATGTACTCCCGAGGTTGATCGTGAGATTGGCCGAGTGGTGTTCCGAATGAAAAGGCTGGCACATTTCTGAAAGCTACTTTTTGAATGCAATAAACATAACTCAATAAAGGATCTGTCGTGAGATTATTATTAGAAAAACTAAGTTTACAGAATCTAGAAAAGTTATGAAGGGGCGTATAATGTTATCCCAGGGAAAATAAAACCTTTGTAAGGTACAGCTGGTAAAGAAAGAAACGCCATCCGTTTGTTGTTCTTGCCTTAACAGTCTCCAGACTTTAATCTTTCTGATGTGTTTATATATTATAAATTAATAACAGGAACATAAAAGTTGTATTTGGAACGAAGTACTTGATACTTATGTTAGGGACTTTTTCAACCTTATCAAATTGAATTCAAAGACTTTTTCTCAGAAATTGAGCTTTACAAATTATTAAATTCTGATATCTTTGACTACAAGGAAATTTCAAAATATAAGATTGCAGCAGAACAAAATTTGAAGTAGTTCTCTTTTTGAAACATCTCTTTTATTGGTAAGCGCTTTTGAAATTCGCAGACAGATTTACACGAGTAGGCAATATCTGCGAAATAATGCGTTTAATGTAAAAAAATCAAAATGTTCTATACAGATGTTTGAGACAAACTACGAAAAACCCAGTAGTGTGAACCTGTTAGACAAGAAAATTAGTTTCGATCACTTTTTCACGCTGTGAAATATTTATCTAGCTTTTTTCATAAATCACAAACACATATTCCAATATTATAGTCTAATTTGAATTTTGTGTGAGTTGTTGATGCCACCTATTTTAAATTCATGTTTGAAGCGAACAAATTATACAACATAATTGTCCTATCTTATAATTCATCACTTACAGAAACAAAGCTTTAATGAGTATTTGTTTCATAACATTTTACTATGTTCACAACCTAGTTTGGCTGGTAGAGAAAAAGCTTATATCAGTGCATAGTAACGATACAGTTAAGAACATCGTGAAATTGACAAGGTGAATTTTAGAATGATTCCGAAAGACATGGAATTACTTGGAGGAGCTCGTTTTGAGTGAAATAAATGAGGGGGGATAGGGGGGTGTAATCCGATATCGCTAATTTCGTAAGAATTTTGTCTTAAACGACTAATCAGACGCTTTAAAACCCATACCAGACAATAAAAACTTGGAAAGATGTCATCGATTTTAATGAAACATTTATCATTTTGATTTGTTTCTTTATGTTTAAATAGCGTCTCTACCGTAGCATATGTCCATAAGAGCTATGCCCCTAGTGTAAGGTTAGTTGTCACAGGGGATAGTGCAGTGAAAAAACAACTGTCGAATTCCGCCATGGTTTTTAATGTGAACCGTCTCACGGAACCTCGGTTTAACGTCTCGTTGAAAAGGCAATTAGTTTATTAGTGTGTCAGCCAGGGAATCGAACCCATGCGATCGCCCTTCAATTGTTTTGAAGTCCGGTGCTCTACCGACTGAGCTAATCGAACTGAAGTATCTGTTTGAACAACTGCGAAGTATTTTTAAGCGACTTTTGAGCGTTTTAAATTGTCCGAGTAAGTGTTTAGAATGAATACATGAATGAAGCGCTGAGCGTGAGATTTGTAATGTGTTTGATTGATGTAAACGTCAATTTCACGATGTTACTACAGTTAACAACTTCGTAAAATTAACAACGGGGATTATTTTGGAATGATTTAGGAATGAAATTGATTGAGTGTGCGGAGCGAATTTTGAGTGAATTTTATGGGAGGTAATCCAATATCGCAAATTTTGTTCAGGATGAACACAATTAGCGATATTGATTACCTCCCTTTAATATACTATGCATACAAGTTCTATAGGTAGCTTCCTATTTCCACAAGAACCTATAAGACGCTTACAATTTGAAAAATTTCGGTGAAATCGCGATTTTTCTCTATCCATTTTTATTTTGAATGACGCTGTTAATATCATATTTTTCAATGCGTGTTTTTTAGCAGTATGAGTGAGTGTTTGCAATTAATGAATGGAGCGCTGAGTGAGCGATTTAGACTGGTTTTGATTGAGGTGAATGTAAATTTCACGATATATCTTACTGTAACTATACATGTACCCGTCCCAATCTGTAGGTTGTACGACAGATAACACTACAATTATTGGGATTCCGATCACGTAAGTTCAATCAGTAAAACTGCAATTAAATTAATTATATGGATAAACCGGTCGAGGCTGTTGTATAAAATCTAAATGACTTGCTACAAATCAAACAGCTTTTTAAAGACTTCTATAAATGAAATGCTGATTGCGACATTGCACTATGGAAAATGTAAAAGTTAAAAAAATATGAAAAAAAAACCTTGACCTTGAGAAATGAAATTGATACTGATGACGTCAATTTGAAACCCAACGGAAGGTCTCGTCAAAAGCAATAATCGTTTGTTTGAGTGTAAGAGCGATTTATATTCGTTGAGTGAACAACAAAAGCTATATTTTCACGAGTGGCGGAGCCACGAGTAGTGAAAACATAGCTTTTGTTGTTCACGAAATAAAATATTAATCGATCTTACACTGAAACAAACGATTATTCTATTTTTTTATTGCGAAAAATGAGACAAAATGTGAAATTTCTAGGACATAGTTTCGTAAAGCGAGTCATTTTGCGTGTGACTGCTATGCAACGTTCATTGTGACGTCACTGATTTCGCCCCGCATAGATGACGTCAGATAGGATGAAATGCACAAAGCAGGGTATTAGTTTTTGATAATTTCACTGCTGTTGATTATCAAATGATAATCTACCGTTATTTCTCGATAAACTACCATTAGCATTTAGAAATGACTATAACTCTTTCCTAACAAAGAATATATGGCAAATTTTAATTTTTCACAGGGAAAATGACAACTAAGGTAAATCCAACAACATTAAGCACATATTTTTCCTAGAGACGTTTTATACGCATTTTCATATATTTTCTGACCAAGCGCATGTGATTCGATACACAATATAATATTTCCTTGAATTCCGACTGTAAGACAAGGTGAAATTAGCGAACAACTGATTTTTACATGAATTTCTCTTTTTGTGGTGATGCCTCAATTTCAGAGAGAAAAGGGATAATAACAATAATAATAATAAACAAGATGGCAAGTATTGCCCTAAACTGCTCTGCTGAATTTAAGTGGTCCAGTGGACCTCGCCCAAACTTTCCGGGAAGTTCCATTCACTGTTGTCTAGTTGTTGAAAAGGAGATGTATTCCAAGAATTCGAAGTGAAAAATGCCTCATATGCACCCTGCCACGTCAATATTTATGGCAAAATCAGATTTTAACGACTTCTTTTTCAAAAAAGATCACAGGAGAAACTTTCTGGCAAAGTTTCATTTAATATAGTCTTAGGTAAAGGAGGTGATTATGTTTACAGATCTCATATTGAGAAAAGGCCCCACCCTGTCACATCCATATAAATGGGCAAACTGAATTTCGCCAATCCAATTTGAAGAAAGGTCATCCAACGAACAATCAATCAGAGTTTAATTGAAATTACCCAATTGATATCGGAGAGGAAAGACTTTTAAGGATTTCAAAGTGAAACCCTGTTCAAATGCCCCCACCTGCTACGCCCATAATTGAGGATCAATCAAAATTTCACAAACACGCCTCGAGACTTTGATGGATATCTGCCTGAGAAGAATTTTAAAGTTTTACGGGTTTGCAACGACGCCCCATCCCTGTTATGCCCATATTTGGAGGTCAATTAAAATTCAACGAACTAGGTTTGAAAGGGCTCACAAAAGCAACTTTTTTGCCAAGTTGGTTGAAATCCACCCGTCGGTTACTTGGGAGAAGATGGTTGAACATAACGGGCTCAAAATAAGCCCCGCCCTGCCAATATTTGGGAGTCAATCAAAATTCCACGAACAGGCTTTGAGCATAGGGGTCCGAAATACCCTCCCCCTTACCACCACCACATATAGACTAATCTTTATATTATTAGTCTATATGGTGGGGGTGGGGGGGGGGGGTATTTCGGACCCCAATGGCTATGAGAAGGGTCATTAAAGGAA
Source organism: Fragum whitleyi (assembly GCA_948146395.1). Taxonomy (NCBI): domain Eukaryota; kingdom Metazoa; phylum Mollusca; class Bivalvia; order Cardiida; family Cardiidae; genus Fragum; species Fragum whitleyi. Next base: position 56,034,854 of record OX411551.1, on the reverse strand, counting down.
CATTTCTGAGAAGTTTGATTGAAATCAGCCATTTGGTTACTGAGGAGGCGACGTTTAAAGATTTCGAGCTCAAGATAAGCACCACCTTGCCAAGCCAATATTTGGAGGTCAATTAAAATTCCACGAACACGTTTTGAGAAGGGTCACTCAACGATAATTTTTCCTTAATTTGGTTGAAATCAGCCCATTGATTACTGAAAATAATATGTTTAAAGGTTTCAAAGTCAAAATGAGCCCCGCCATGCAACTCCCATATTTATGGTCCAATCAAAATTTCGCGAACAATTTCTAAACATGTTCACACAAGGAACATTCTGGTATAGTTTCATTTAAATCGGACCAGTGTTTCAGGAAGAATGTCGTTCAAAGATTTCAAAGTGAGAAAATGCCACACCCTGCTACGCCCACATTTATGGGCCAACCAGAATTTCGCGAACAGTTTTTAAAGAAGGTTGCCCGAGGAATATTTTGGCAAGGTTTCATTGAAATCGGCCCAGTAGTTCAGGAAAAGTTTTTAAGATTGTTGACGACGCACTGCGGACTCTGGATGATCCAAAAAGCTCCCCTTGCGCAAGTTTTACTCAGGTGAGCCAAAGACGAATAATCACGAAATGTCAAAACGTTTTTTATTTGTATTGAAAGGTATGCTGATTTATTTTACCAAATAAAGACATGAGGTGTTGATAAAACATATCTGTCCCAAATAGGACAGATTGATTGCAAATTCTTTGTAAATTAACAAAGGGTTATAACTTAAAAAAATATGATGAATAGAGTTATGGTTCTTGTGCACTACAACTAAACGAGATCTCGTATATACCCGTGAAGTTTCGTGATTAAATCTTGCATGCTTTTTAAGATATTCTTTAGTCAACAATCAAGTTATAAATCTAACAAATAGTAATAACTCAAAGAATATGAAAAGTGGAATAAAGATTCTTGTATACTGCACTTCTCCTCAATTAGATCTTTCCACATGTGAAAATTCATGATTGCATACTTTACGAGATATGCTTCGGCCAAAAATGGTCTACAGACGTACGAACGGACCTACCGACCAACAAATACAAGCCAATATACAGCCTCTTCTTCAAAGGAGCATAAAAAGAAAACATATTTGATTTTTGGTTTAGTTTTGAATAGGGTTTTACGCCGCTTTCAACAATCTTTCAGTTATACATGTGCATTGTGGCGGCTGGAGCACTTAAATGGATATCCGGTACTTCTCACACTAGTACTACCACTACATCCTTTCTTTGCCTCCAGCTGCTATTCAACACCTATAGGTCGACGAATATCAACCCATTGCTGGAGGATAAATAGTCGGAAAGGATTAGCGTCGTCGTCGGGAATCGAACCCGACACCTTTTGTATGATATTCCAATGCTCTACCACTGCACTATGAGCCAAACTATCGGATACTAAGAAAATATCATTAAATAATTTCTTTAAAAAAAAGGGGTGGGCATTTTCCCCTATTCAATTATCAAAAGAAGTGCATTTCTTTTTACTGTTGAAGATTATAGTAAGCAAAAAATACCACGCTCTGCCACGCTCATATTTAGTGGCTAATCAGAAATCAGAGACCATTTGGAAGAAGGTCACCCAATGAACATCCTGGTAAAATTTCCCTGAAATAGGCCCTATAATTCAGGTGGAAATGACGTTCAAGTGAAAAAAAATGCAATGCACTTCCACGCCCAAAGGTCCATTAAAATCGGCCCATTGGTTCAGAAGAAGTTTTAAGATTGTTGACGACTTATTATACTCATTCCATTTCATTCCGAAATCATTCCAAAGTATTCCAGCTTGTTAATTTTCACGATATTTGTAACTGTTAGATGTCTTCAAATTCAGATTGTGCGTCTTTAAAAGGCTGACTTTGACCGATTAATTTCGCACTGTGCTGATTTCTTGATCTTGTTTTCGAATAGATGCTTCGCGGTTGTTCCAGAAGATCCCTTTTCGAGTGACGGTAACATCTTTATAAATACATGTACACATGAACTTGAATTTCAAAATGAATTTAAGGGTTATAATTAAGGAAGTGTTGCGTATTTCCTACTACATGTTTAAGATCAATCGTAGGGAATTTTGAAAGGATTGGTGATTTATCCATTTTGTTGAAATCCGGGCAGTTCGCTGCCATATTCTTCTCCGTTTCACTATTCGAGTTATCGACGTTCGGATTACTGTAACTTATAACAGATTTGGCATCTTCGACTTTTGGCTCAAATCGCACTTATCCATTTATTCCTGTGTATATTTGAACAGTTTAAAACATCATGAAATTGCCATTCATCTGTCTCAAACTTATTCTACTAATGTAAATCAGTTGCTCAGCACACAAATGCGCTCAACATCTTCATTCAAATCTCTAGAATCATTCCAAAATTTCATTGGCTGGTGTGGATTTGAAAGAGACAAAAAAAGAAAAGAAATCATTGTAATATTTTATCATATTTTGTGAAAGGAGATGGGATAATATCAAACAATTCCGTCAACAATTGGAATTCAAAAGACGTTCCTGCCACCTATTTAATTTCATTCCGAAATAATTCCAAATTTATTTCCACCAATACCAAGATGTACTGTGAAAGAGGGTTCAGACCTTCATTTTTCAATAAATTAGTACAAGTACGAATGTGCATCACACGTTTTAGTTGGCCATTACGATTTTAGCGCCTTAAAAGTAGTTAACAAAAAAGTTAGAATATATTCAGTAACAGTTAAAAACATTGTGAAATCGACAAGGTGAATGATTTTGGAATGATTTAGGAATGAAATTGAATGAATGTGTGGAGCGACTTTTGAGTGAATTTAATGGGAGGTAATCCAGTATTGCAAATTTTGTTCAGGATGAACAAAATTAGCAATATTGATTACCTCCCTGTAATAAGATATGCATACAAGTTCATTAGAAAGCTCCATATTTCTTCAAGAACCTATAAGATGCTTATAATTTCAATTAATTCGGTGAAATCCCAATTATTTTTCCCAGTTATATTTTTTTTCAAACGAAGTTGTTGTTATATATTTTTCAGTGAGTTTGGAGCGTTTATGAATGGTTTGAGTGAGTGTTTGGAATGAATGAATAGATTGCTGAGTGAGCGATTTAGAATGGTTTTGATTGAGATGAATGTCAATTTCACGGTGTTACTCACTGTATTAGATATTCTTGATAAAAACAATGTTGAGAACATTGCAAAATCGACAAGGGACAAGATTTCCTACAATGTCAATATGTACAGAGCAAAGTCTCTGACCAGCCTTTGCATCCGCATAGTGTGACCAGAGTCATTTCTATGCGTTTAGTGGATAGATAGGGTCCCAAAGTATCTGTATTCCATCAGGTAACATTACATTTACAGTAGGTGGCTGTCTACACTGCTCAGTGATTGCATCTCACGCACATTTCAAATTGTTCGAAATGTCACGCACAGGCTCATTTAACGAATCAAACGATTCTAAACTCAACAAAGTAAGAGATCAAGGAATTTTCAATTTGAATGAAGTTTCTGATCATTTTTAGCGATTTTGGAGCGTGTTGGAATGGTTTAAGTAAGTCCTTGACATATATAAATGGAGCACAGAGTGAGCGGTTTAGGATGGGTTTGATTGGTGTGAGTGTCAATTTTATGACTCTCTGAACTGTACATATATAATTGACGGTTTAAATGTACTTTTCTTTTAAAGAATTTTAAAGAATTATGGCATTTTACGAGTATAGGGCGGAGGAAAAGAGTTGCGTAAGCTATTTACGAGGTTATCATTCTGACAGTCACTCATGAATACAATAAAGAATACTTTCGAGTCTTTAGGTTATATTTATCTACAAAGTTCTGCTTTACAAAAGGCTGGTATTTGGAACATCACTCGACCAGTTACGTAAACTGCAACATACCTCGGATGTATGTAAGGCGGATGGGTATGTAACAAAATCGTGCATTTTGTTAGGCGGAAACAGTGTAAGAAAAACTAGCACTGTAGATTTATATCTTTTACGCAAAAATTAAGATTTTTTTAGCCGTTATTTAAGAATCTAAAGATATTTACATTAGGATACGATGGTCTCACGTCAGTGACTTAGACGAGTAGCGTTGGCGACGTCGAATGTTTTCACTCACAGTTTCGAGGGCCATATTTGGGCTTTGCCCGGGTGTAAAATATTCCGTCTATGTACATCCGAGGTTGATCGCGAAATTGGCCGAGTGGTGTTCTGAATGAAAAGGCTGGCACATTGTCGTGAGATTATTATTAGAAAAACTTAGTTTACAGAATCTGAAAAAGTTATGAAGGGGCGTATTATATTTTCCCAGTTAAAATCAAACTTTTTTACGGTACAGCTGATAAAGAAAGAAACGCCACCCAGTTGTTGTTCTTGCCTTTACAGTCCACAGACTTCAATCTTTTTTATGTTTAATAGATTGTAAATTAATAATAGGAACATAAAAGTTGTATTTGGAACGAAGTACTTGATACTTATGTTTAGGGACTTTTTTCAGCCCTATAAAATAATATTCAAAGACCTCTTTGTTTAGAAATTGAACTGTACAAACCATTGACATTTGATATCTGATTTGACTACAAGGAAAATTCGAAATATAAGAGTAGGATTGCAGCAGAACAAAATTTGAAGTAGTTCTCTTTTTTAAAAAATCTCTTAACTTGGTATGCGCTATAGAAATTCGCTGACAGATTTACACGAGTGGGCAATATCTGCGAGATAATACGTTAAGGTTCATGTAAAGTGTTTGAGGCCCAATTTTTACTTTAGACTGTACTTTGTCAAAATATGAGCCAATTTTATCCAACTGTCATGCAGTTGCTTGTTCTGTACTAAATTACCCTTTTCCACAATGTTTTGGCTTTACCGCTATAGCTATGGCGGTCTTATGTTGCTCAACTGCTTGTGCTAAAAAATAGTTTCATTTTGGTATACAATATACCTGGACATACTGCCTTTTCTTTGCTAATAAAGCGCCCTTAAAATTGGGTCTCAAACACTTTACATGAACATTAAATGTAAAAAATCAAAATGCTCTATACAGATGTTTGAGACTTACTACGAAAAACCCAGTAGTGTTAACCTGTAAGACAGGAAAATTAGTTTCGATCACTTTCTCACGATGTGAAATATTTATCTAGCTTTTTTCATAAATCACAAACACATATTCCTATTTTTTTTATTGAAATTGAATTTTGTTCAAGTTGTTGATTTCAATGTTTTAGGCGAACAAAAAGAATAATACAACGTAATTGTCCTATATTGTAATCACTAACAGAAACAAAGCTTTTGTGAGTATTTGCTCTATAACATTTTACTATGATGACAACCCAGCTGGACTGACAAACAAAAACTAATGTCAGTACATAGTTACGATACAGTTAAGAACATCGTGAAATTGACAAGGTGCATGATTTTAGAATGAGTTCCGTATTACGTATTATATAGAATGACTTGGAGGAGCGCGGTTTGAGTGAAATTACTGGGGAGTGGGGTCGGGGGGTAATCCGATATCGCTAATTTCGCCCGATTGTTTTTTGTTTTCACGCTTAAAACCCTCAGCAAACATTAAAAACTTGGGAAGATGTGGTCGATTTTAATGAAACATTTATCAGTTTGAATTTTTTTAAGTTTATCTATCGTCGATACCGCATTATAAGCCCACATGAGCGAAGCCCTCAGTGGAAGGTTAGTTGTCAAAGGGGATAGTGTAGTGACGAAACTACTGTTGAAATCCGCCATTGTTTTTTAACGTGCTTGGCATAAAGCAACGTCTAACGGGACCTCGGGTTCACTTCTGATCCGAAAGACAATTCGTTAATTAGTGTGCCAGCCCGGAAATCGAACCCATGCGATCGTCCTTCAATCGCTTTGAAGTCCGATGCTCTACCGATTGAGCTAATAGGGTTGAATTACATATATCTGTTTGAACGACTTTGAAGTATTTTCAAGCGACTTTTGAGCGTTTTAAATGGTCTTAGTGAGTGTTTTGGAATGAATACATGAAAGAAGCGCTGAGCGTGAGATTTGTAATGTTTTGATTGATATAAACGTCAATTTTACGATGTAACTACAGTAAACAACTTCGTAAAATTGACCTGGTGAATGATTTTGGAATGATTTAGGAATGAAATTGGTTGAGCGAATTTTGAGTGAATTTAATGGCATGTAATCCAATATCACAAATTTTGTTCAGGATGAACAAAATTAGCGATACTGGTTACCTCCCTTTAATAAGATATGCATACAAGTACTATAGACAACTTCCTATTTCTTCAAGAACCTATTAGGAGCTTACAAATTGAATAATGTCAGTGAAATCGCTATTTTTCTTTATCCATTTTCTTTTTGAATGACGTTGTAGATATCATATTCTTCAATGTGTTTGAGTGAGCGGTTTGAGTGAGTGCTTGGAATGAATGAATTGAAGCGCTGAGTGAGCGATTTAGATTGGTTTTGATTGAAGTGAATGTCAATTTCACGATATATCTTACTGTAACTGTACATGTACTCGTCCCAATCCGCAGGTTGTACGACAGATAATACTACAATTATTGGGATTCTGATCACGTAAGTTCAATCAGTAAAATTGCAATTAAATTAATCATATGGATAAGCCGGTCGAGGCTGTTGTATAAAATCTAATTGACGTGTTTCAAATCAAACAGCTTTTTAAAGACTTCTATAAATGAAATGCTGGTTGCGACAGACAAAAAATCGAAATACTAATCAAATCACTGAGAGTACTGACGGAGGACTTTTCTGGTGGCTTTGTGGTGAAGATATCGAGCTGTAAAATGCACTATGGAAAATATAAAAGTTAAGAAAACATGAAAAAAAACACCTTGAACTTGAGAAATGAAATTGATCTTAACTGATGACGTTGATTTAAAACCCATGGGAAGATCTCGTCACAAGCAATCTACATGTTAAATATGAAGACTATATATCTTTCCTAACAAAAAAATATATGGCTAATTTATTTTTTTTACTGAGAAATGACAGCTAAGGTAGAGCTAACTACTTTTTTTCCATTGACACGTTTTATACGCATTTTCCATATATTTTCTGACCGAGCGAATGTGATTCGATACTCAATATAATATTTCCTTGAATTCTGACTGTAAGACAAGGAGAAAGTAGAGAACAACTGATTTTTACATGAATGTCTTTTTTTTGTGGTGATGCTTCAAATTGAGAGAGAAAATGAATAATAACAATAATAATAATAGTAATTATTATAATAATAATAATAAAAAAAACAGGATGGCAAGTATGGCCCTAAACTGCTCACCTGGATTTTAATAGTTCAGTGGATCTCGCCAAAATTAACTTTCTGGCAAAGTTTCGTTCACATTTGCCTAGTTGTTGAAAAGGAGATGTTATTCAAAATGAAAAAGGCCCCATATGCACCCTGTCACGTCAATATGTATGGCCAAATTATTATTTTTATTATTATTATTATTATTATTATTATTATTATTATTATTGAAAAAGATCACAAGAGAAACATTCTGGAAAAGTTTCATCTAAAACTGTCTTAGGTTTAGGAGGTGATTATGTTACAGATTCCATAGTTAGAAATTGCCCCACCCTGCAACACCCGTATAAATGGACATAATAGAATTTCGCCGATCCAATTTTGTGAAAGATCATCCAAGAAACATTCAATCAGAATGTAATTGAAATTACTCAATTGATTTTGAATAGGAAGACATTTAGGTATTCAAAGTGAAACAACGTTAAAATACCCCCAGCTGCTACGCCCATCAATTAAAATTTCACAAACACTCCTCGAGACTTTAGTTGAAATCTGCCTGAGAAGAATTTGAAAGTTTTCTGGGTTTACAACGACGCCTCCCTCCTGTCATTCCCATATTTGGAGGTGAATCAAAATCCTACGAACTGGGTTTGAGATGGGTCACCAAAGGAACTTTTCTGCCAAATTGGTTGAAATCCGCCCATCGGTTACTTAGGAGATTATGCTTGAACATTTCGGGCTCAAAATAAGCACCGTCCTGCCAATATTTGGGGGTCAATCAAAATTCAGGCTTTGAGAAGGGTCATCCAATGAACATTTCGGAGAAGTTTGGTTGAAATCAGACATTTGGTTACTTAGGAGACGACGTATTAAGATTACGAGCTCAAAATAAGCACCACCTTGCCAAGCCCATAGGGAGGTCAATCAAAATGCCATGAACACTTTTTGAGAAGGGTCTCCGTAAGACCATTTCTGCTAAGTTTGGTTGAAATCAACCAAAAATCAACCCATAGGTTACTGAAAATAATATGTTTAAAAATTTCACAGTCAAAATAAGCAACGCAACGTCCATATTCATGGGCCATCAAAAAAAAAAATAATAATAAAGAGGTTCACCGGAGAAACATTCTGATAAAGTTTAAAATCGGACCAGTGGTTCTGGAAGAGATGTCGTCCAAAGATTTCAAAGTGAAAAAATGCCACTCCCTGCTACAACAATATTAATAGGTCAATCAGCATTTTGCGAACACCTTTCAAAGAAGGTTGCCCTGGGAATATTTTGGTGAAGTTTAATTGAAATCGGCCGATTAGTTCAGGAGAATTAGAAGTTTTTATGATTGTTGACGACGCACTATACACGACGCTAAACGAAATCTCGATGATTCTAAAAGCCCCACTTGCGCACGTTTTGCTCAGGTGAGCCAAAGACGAATAATCAGAACGAGCCATTACGAAATGTTAAAAGAAGTTTCTTATTTGTATGGAAAGGTATGCCGATTTATTTTACCAAATAAAAACAAGAAATGTTGATAAAACTTTTCCGTCCACATTACAGTAGTGATTGCAAATTCTTTGTCAATTAACAAAGGGCATTGACTTAAAAAATATGATGAGTAGAGTTATGGTTCTTATGCACTTCAACTAAACGAGATCTATACACTTGTGAAGTTTCGTGATTATAGCTTGCTTGCTTTTTAAGATATTCTGAAGTCAAAAATTAAGTTATAAATCTAACAAAGAATAATAACTGACAGAATATCAAAAGTAGAATTAAGATTCTTGTGCACTGTGAGATCAATCAACCTGTGAAGATTCATGATTGCATACTTTTTGAGATATGCTTTGGATAAAAATGGTCTACATGCGAATAGACCTATCGACCAACAAGTGCAAACCAATACACAGCCTCTTCTTCGAAAGGGGCATAAAAAGAAAACACGTTCTTAAACAAATTTGATTTTTTGTTTAGTTTTGAATGTGGTTCTACGCCACTTTCAACAATCTTTCATTTATACATGTGCATCGTGGCAGCTGGAGCACCTAAAATGGATATCTGGTAATTCTCGCACTAGAACTAATATAACATGCATTCCTAGCCTCCAGCTGCAATTCAACATCTACAGGTCAACGAATATCAATCCATTACTGGAGAATAAAAAGTCGGAAAGGATGAGCGCCGTCGTCGGGGATCGAACCCGGCACCTTTTTAATGATAGACCGACGCTCTGCCACTGCGCTATGACGGTGGCTATAACAAAATATCAGATACTAAGAAAATATCATTTAATACTTTCTTTTAAAAAAAGGGGGGGGGCATTTTCCCCTTTACAGTTACCAAAATAAGTGCCCTATTTTTTAACGTTGAAGATTATAGTAAGCAAAAAATACCACGCTCTGCCACGTTCATATTTATGGGCCAATCAGATTGTTGCGAGACCATTTGGAATGTCACCCAATGAACACTCTGGTAAAACTTCACTGAAATAGTCCCTATAGTTCAGGAGGAAATGTCGTTCAAAAAGTTCAAAGTGAAAACAATGCAACGCCCTTCCACGGCCAAAGGTCCATTAAAATCGGCCCATCGGTTCAGGAGAAGAAGTTTTAAGATTGTTGACGCACGACACACGACGCTCGTCGAAAGACGGGCAATTCTCTCGGGCGGTCCTTAAAGCTCCCCTTGGGCACGTTGTTCTCGAGTGAGCTAAAAATCAAGAAAAATACAGCGGCATAATATGTATGGGGATTTCACTTTAGAAGTTGTATTAGATTTCGCCAAAGGGATATGGAGGAATCATATCAGTTGGACGAAATTACGGACTAACGGATGCCCCCTCCTTTAAAAGGGATTTTTTTCATCTTTCTCCAAAAAAACCACCTCTGGTTGCAAATTCTAATTAACATGTGGCCTGAAAAATATATCAAAGTGCTGTAAGCACTGCTATTGTGTTATCGCAAAAATAGCGGTATTGGATTACCTCCCTTTAATTTCACTCAAAACTCACTTTTCATACTCATTCCATTTCATTCCGAAATCATTCAAAAGTCACCCAGCTTGTCAATTTTCACGTTGTTGGTAACTGTAAGATGTCTTCAAATTCAGATTGTGCGTCTTTAAAAGACTGACTTTAACCGATTAATTTCGCACTGAGCTGATTTCTTGATCTAGAATTTTCATTCTTCTATCCTTCATAAGATTGTCTCAATTATATACTCCAGTTGACCTCGGCAAAAACCAAACTCGTTTTCAAATAGATGCTTCGCGGTGGTCCCAGAAGATCCCTTTTCGTGTGACAGTAACATTTTTATTAATACACATGAACTTGAATTTCAAAATCAATTAAAGGGTTACAATTAAGGAAGTGTTGCGTATTTCCTACCACATGTTTAAGATCGATCGCAGGGAATTTTGACTGTGACGTATTCACAACACTACGATTGTAAAAATAGATCATTTAGGAAAGCACCGCAGATAATTTTAGTATGAAGTGTCTGAACGTTTATTTGATTGGTCTATTTATTCGAATAATGTTATTTAAAAATATATCGTATATTTCCCCCTAGTAGGCGTAAGGAATTTTCAACGATAACACAACGCGACTTTAGGGGTAATGCTTTGTTAATTAAGAGCTGCTGCTATATACAAACTGGCGGGAGGTAATGCTTAAATGTTATATGTTTAATTCAATTTAAGATATTTTCATTAAGTTTCCTGTATGCTGATGGCTAAAAATTTGGTTTCAATTCTTCAATTAAACGAAATTGGAGTATGAGACTTTGTTTTCTAAAAGATGGTGTACAATGTAGTCTCAATAAAAATTTACTATTTATGGTAAAATCTTTACATTTTCTAAAGATATTAAAACTTAAGATAGGAAAAGATTATTTCAAGATCATTGAGTAATGAAGCTAAAAGCCGATCAAACTTGGATTAGCGATGCTACGAGGTTATTTTCCAGTCATTAAATGAAAACGACTTTTATTACCTGGTTAATTATATTCATTTAATATGATAATACTGGCTTTTAAATTCTTATATTTTATACAATGAGAAAATAATTATGTTTAGATCAATTTATCCCATTAGCTTTAAATCAGCTTAGAGTCTACCCAAGAACGTTTTTTGTTATTATCTCTTGAAATTCGGCATCTTTTCACATTGGTATTGAAATTAAGACATTTTTTTTCCAAATGAAAACAACGACATGGTCTAAATTGAGTGCAAGTCAAAACCATTCGAAATCGCTCTCTCAAGTTCCAAAATCGATCAAAGGCACTTCTAAATCGTTCAAAACGATCAATATTCAACATTTAAATCAATCAAATGATTTCTCGATTGTATTGGTTTTGTGATTTTTGAGCAACTGATTGGTCCGTGAGGACATACAGTTACATCATCGTGAAATTGACATGGCGAATGATTTTGATAAGAATTTGGAATGGAATTGAATGGGTGCGATGAGTGAGTTTTGATTGAAATTAAAGAGAGGTAATCCAATAGTATGAACAAGATTGGTGATTATTATTACCCCTCCTCCTTTTAAAGAAACATGCATACAGGTTATATAAGCAGCTTCTTTTTTCTCTAAGAACCATTTAGACGCTTACAATTTCAATTTTGTCAGTGAAATCGCGATTTTTTCTTCTAGATTAATTAAGTATAAGTGTAGTTGTTGATCTCCTCTTTTTAGTTATTCTAGTCCGTTTTTGACTTGTTTGGGTGAGTGTTTGGAATGAATTAACAGAGCGCTGAGTCAGCGATTTAAAAGTATGTACATTTTTCCAAAGGGAGTAAAATGAAATATCGCTTATTTAGTCAGGTTTGGAGAAATTTGAAATATTGTATCATCCGCCTCCATTTAATTCCATTCAAACCTCGTAGTCCCCAATCATTCAATTTTATTCCAAAATTATACTTCTTTATTAAATCTCTATGTTGTTAAGTGAATTCAACTAAAATCAACCGCCGACGATTTTAACGATGATTTTATTTCTAGATTATCAATATGCAACATTTCGTATTTTGTGTTCATTCTCTAAATCATTAGACGAATGCCAAACCTGCTCAGTTAGTTTATTTTTTAGTAACTGTTTGGAGTCTTCAACACCCGGAAAACTGGGACTCAGTTGCTGTCGAAGATTGGATCAACCATGTTGCGATGAAATACAACTTTCCTGACGAAATCCGCAGGAAGTGTACTTTGCGCATGCGCGGTGTAACAGGAAAGAGACTGATTGCGATGCAAATGGCGGACTTTCAATATAACTTCAAAGAGGTGGGAGAGCTGATCTATATGGCGTTCTTGCAGATAATTGACGTTGGTCCGGACTTTGAAGGTATTGAATTGATACTTCAACAATTTGAAAAACGGTATTTTAGGGAGATCTAATTTTCTAAAAGTCCTAATCGATTTATAGAATTTTTATCAATTCAATAATATTTGAGGATATAATTTTGCAAGACTCATTTATACAAAATTGCATACATGTACTTGTACAATGTACATTAATTTGAACTTACAGTGAATTACATCGTGAAATTGACATTTTACTCAACCAAAGCCATTCTAAATCGCTCACTCAGCGCTCCATTCATTCCAAACTCTCACTCAAACCATTCTAAAACGCTCCAAACTCACTGAAAAAGATATAACAACAACTTCGTTCAAAATAATAATAGCTAGGAAAAAAATCGGGATTTCACTTATTTAATTGAAATTGTAAGCGTCTGATAGGTTCTTGAAGAAAGAGGGGGCTATCTAATGAACTTGAATGCATATTTTATTAAAGGGAAGTAATCAATATTGCTAATTTTGTTCATCCTGAACAAAATTTACAATACTGGATTACCTCCCATTAAATTCACTCAAAAGTCGCTCCACACACTCATTCAATTTCATTCCTAATCATTCCAAAATCATTCACCTTGTCAATTTCATGATGTTCTTTACTGTACGTATAAAGGTATCGCTTGAAAAATATATTAGAAAATAGATTTTAAAATGTTTATCTACTCTTTTAAATAAAGTTTACCTTGTTAAAAGCAACTTGATGAATATATATATATATATATATATATATATATATATATACATTTGTAATCAATATAGCTAATTTTGTTTAACCTGAATAAGATAAGCGATCTTTAACTACACACAAAACTCTTTCCTCCCACTCATTCAATTTTATTAAAAAAAATCTTTCCAAAATCATTCACCTTATCAATTTCACGATGTTGTTAACTGTAATTACACGATATCATACACAAATGAGTCTGTGTAGTCACAGGATGCGATTAAAATCGTAAAAATTACTGACTTTAAAAACAGAACAAAAAGAATTGTTAGCTTCCGAAGCCGCCGCGATAAAATTGGAAGATTGTTGAAAGCAGCATAACAACTGATTGAAAATAAATCGAATACTCATTCAATAGTTACAGTTAATGACATCGTTAAATTGACTTTCACCTCAATCTAAACCATTCTAAATCGCTCACTCAGCGCTCCAATCATTCATTCCAAACACTCACTCAACCATTCAAAAACGATCAAACCCATTGAAAAATATAGAATCAACAACATAATTCAAAATAAATTTTGACAGAGAAAAATCGCGATTTCACTTACATAATTCAAATAGTTAGTGCCTCATAGGTTCTTGAAGAAATTTGAAGCTGTGCACAGAACTTGTATGCACTTTTTTATTAAAGGGAGGTAATCAATATCGCAAATTTTGTTCATCCCGAACAAAATTTGCAATATAGGATTACCTCCCATTAAATTCACTCAAAACTCGCTCCTCACACTCATTCTATTTTATTCCTTAATCATCCCAAAATCATTCACCTTATCAATTTCACGATGTTATTAACTGTAGAGTTGAGATCAACCTCAGCTCGGATGAGAACATAATTATACAGGAGGAGAATGGATATTCCGGATTCGGAAAATTAACCTAGTGCGGAAAGTTTGAACCCGTGAAGTCTGACGAAGGTCGATGTACTAGGTACTCCGCAGATGTCCCTTATGCGGAGGTTGACAAAAATACGATGACCAAAATGGTTCTATACCGCTTACCTTCGTCTCCTTGACTCCTGCCTTATTCAATTAAATTGCCTTAAACAGATAATTATGACAATTAAAGGCCAACTCAGCAACAACAAAGTTGTGACATAATACATTTTTTTCATTACAGCCCTTTTTTTAAAAAAATAAAATATTCGGTAATCGCCTTCTTCAAGAAATGATACACAGACATATTCTAATTTCTATTAACCTTCTTACGGGTCAGCCATATTGAAAAATACTTTGAATATTATACAGCATTTTATATACATACATCTATCAAATAATTCGAAGGAAATTGCTATCACAGATTCTTTTCATTAGTAGCCTAACTTTTTGTCCAATTAACCTGTCAGGTTGTTATGCTGAAATCTTACACAAAATTATATCGAGTCCAGTGGGGTCAAAAACTATGTCTCCAGGTCAAATATATGACGAATCTTGTTGTAAGACCTTTAGAATGTTTACAAAGAAATCGACATTAAGATCATTATACCCCGTGACATACAAGGGAATGCAACCAAAATCTATTGGTTCCTTCAGTGTGACCAGGAATATATTTACAGCAAGTGTGAGAATAATTGGGCCCAGTTTTGACCTCTAGAATTGTATGTTAGAAATATTCTATGAGGCTCCTTTTCTCAAAAAAATATTTCGGAATACATCAAAAGTTGTCATTGTCCTTCATTAGGAAGACCACACATGCATCCTTAGCACGTTTGAGAAAGATTGAGCCAAATTTTGACCTCTTAAACGGTAAATTGAAAATTGTTTATGAGGCTCTTTTTCATGTAAGTAAAGGTGGAATGCCACAACAAGCAACGCTCCTCTAAACTGTGACCACACAAACATCCTGAGAAAGTTTGAAAAAGATTGAGCAAAAATGTTGACCTCTAGTGCGGTAATAAGAACATTGCCTTTCAGGCTTCTTTTCCCTTGATATAAGTCGGATTGCGACCAAAATCGATTTAGGGTCTTCATTAAGCCAGGACAAATATCCAGAGTAGATTAAAAAAATGAGCCAATATTGCGATTTCCATAAGGGTAACAAGAACATTGTTTATAACGATCCTTTTTTCTTGACAAAATCTCTATTGCGATAAAAGGCGAAATGAACAACAACAACAACAAAAATAGATCCTTATGCGTAGACAAACAACCCTGATCTAGCTAAAGAAAGATTGGATAAAGACTGAGACTTCTATAAAATATTTTGTTTTAGTCTTTTTGATCCTTCTTTGACCCCTATTCAAAATCTTTGAATTACGAGCATACAGAAAAAGCATGACCCTAGGACCACATCTGAAGTTTGGTGTAATTCCTTCCAAGGGTTTAATAGCTGTTGAATTTTAAGGAGTCGACATTAATCGATCACAATAGTTCACATTGAGCGCTTTGACGCCTATTGAATAAAGAGGATATTGAATGAGTGGTCTTTGAATACTGAATTTATTAAACAAGTCATCTATAAACAGATAAAAACGAGGCTGCGCCGAGTTTTTATCTGTTTTAGATGACGAGTTTAATAAATTCTGTATTTTATGAGCACAAATTTTATATTCTGTTTAAAATATGACCCGAATGTTAGCGGAAAATCGTCAAAATTATTGAAATTCAACGTTTCAATTTTCCGCGAAACTTATTACGCCGTTTAAAAATGACGTCACAAAACAAATTATGATTTCGCGGTAACAAAATAGCGTTGCTACAGTTAAAAACATCGTGAAATTGACGCTCCACGCATTCAATATCACTCAAAATCATTCCGGAATCATTCCATTCAAAACATTCATCTCACTCGATCAGATCGATCATTAACGATCAAAAACGCTCAATTTTCCGATCAAATCGATCAGAAACGTTCCATATTTTCATTGGTCGGCTTGATTTTTTCGGTGGTTTTGATTGGTTGAAAAATACTTTTCGTTTAATTAAATCCTATTCATTTTCCAACCGTGACGACCCAGATTTTAACCCGCCATATTGATTACAAAATGGACACCGTGAAATTATCGAGAGGAAAGCGATGGCCACCTTCTATACGATTAACAGTAGAATATTATGCAGCTAGAGGTTATACTGCTGTCCAACTAGCCAAAATGTTGAGGGTTCGGCACAACTTTGTGGCGTCAAGGCAGTCGCTTCATTCGGCATTGAAAAGAAATGGCAAAAGTCCGATTTATCCACGGTAAGTTGCGTTTCCTCAATTATGCGTATGTTACGTCTTGCAATCGAAATTTTTAATACTGCAACATACTTTAGAATTAATTTCATGAAACGAGGGGCTATCTTAACTACGTTTTGCTATCGTCCCGTTTCTTTCGTACCAATTCTACTTTCGTCCCGTGTCAGTTCGTGCCCTAAATAGCATAGTCGTCCAATTGCACTTTTGGGAATTGCCAATATTTTCAATCAATACCAAATTAAACAAAATTATAACCAAATAAATCCTAATACTAATATAATGGGAATGGGCCTCAGCAATGGAGTTCAACCCAGACAAGAGCGAGGTCTTGCGAATTACTTGCAAGGGAAGCTGAGGGGTTCTTTTTTACCTAACACACTTAATAACACTAACTTCCAAGGTTACCAAATACCTAGGGGTAACTATCAGGAATGAATAAAACGGGTCAACTCCTTAGGGCCAATGACCTTAGATTAATTTCAAGAAACATCCTTTCCTCAGTCACACCAGAAAATTAAGTCTAAAGCCTATATCATTGTATATATCCTCAGAGTGAGCATTGTTCTTCTATCTGGCACCCTTGGCTAAAATCCTACTTCCTCATATTATGAAAGATCCAAAGGGCTGTCGCATATGTCCATAATAACTACACAAGCAGTGTCTCGAGTATGTAAGAATCTCTAAACTGGTAAACCCTCCACCAGCGGCCTATACCTTCATAATTAATATATTTTTCAAGATTAGAAATAGCCTAGTATACATTGACTACAACCACCACACCCCTACCTGTGAAATCTTAATTACTGTGTCCAACAGTCCTGCACCAATTATCATTGTATTTCTTTATTTCCCAGAACAAATGTTTCTGTAAACAGAATTATTTTCATTGCAGGCACAGAAAGGTATTGCATATACACAAAAGTATAGTAGATTTGGAGCTGCATAAGAACCCAGAAATATCAACCCAGACACTGCGAGATATTTTGGTGAATGACTTTGGCGTGAGAATTTCCTTGCCGCATATTGCAAGAGTGAGACGAGAACTTGGATGGACTGCACGCAAGACACAGTACTGCCAAATGATAAGTGCTAAAAACAAAAAACATCGCATAGAATGGTGCCTTCAAAAGCTTTCCGAAGAGGACAGATTCCTGAACGTCATTTTTTCCGATGAAACATCGATAGAGATGTCATCATCTGGGAAGTTGTTCTTCTACAAACCACGTTCAGAATTTGAAAAACTGCCAGCCAAAGCTCCTAAACCGAAACATCCATACAAGGCAAGTATATTCTTAGTCTAACTTTATTGTTAGAATCTTAGCTATAATGATAAAAAAATTCTTTTACTAAACAGTTCATGATCAAAGTTTATTACACAAACGTCGAACTTTGGAAAAAGACAAATGTGGTACGTCAAAAAATTGGCTAAATTCTTTTGACAGACTTCACAAAAAGTATTTGATATATTTCTGTAAATAGACAAATGGAATGTCAAAAAGATTCTTCCGTTTCATGAATATGCATTGAGGTTTTCCCATTTTATTTGAAATGTTATCACTGTACCCTCAAATAGTCTTTAAATGTGCTAAAAAGAGAATTAATTAGTGTCTTAATATATCAATGTAATCTTCTTGAGGTTGGGAGAATTTATCATGACAAGGCTTTGCAGAGTCATGAGATTTTCTCATAGCCGAGACCTGGGCCAGAGGTTGTAAAATTAAAATCGTAATGCTGTTTTTGTACTCATGTACTAATGTATTATTCAAAGATGATATTTATAAGTTGTTATGAATAACAACTTATTAATATTGATTATTATCTTTTATTTTCATACATTTATTTAAATTTAAAATTTGAGAATAT
Organism: Fragum whitleyi; assembly: GCA_948146395.1. Lineage (NCBI taxonomy): Eukaryota > Metazoa > Mollusca > Bivalvia > Cardiida > Cardiidae > Fragum > Fragum whitleyi. The sequence goes on along the minus strand of OX411551.1, from coordinate 56,016,477 downwards.
TCTCAGTTTAGCCTGAGAAAATTTTTATAAACTTGGGCCCAGATACCATTGATATTTTAAGACACTAACATATTATTCTATTTATCAAGCAATTATCTACCAAGGTTTGAAAATGTTAAAACTGGGAAATAAAAGGAAATTGTTGGAAAGATTGAAATAATATTGTAATGTTATCAACGAACATTCTAGGACCCCCAAAAAAATTAAACATCCAAGAGAATAGTCCAATCTTTTTGAACGGTTTTATTGAATTTTGTAGTCAATACTAATTATCTATTTTTGCCTTTAGTTAGAAATCCTAACATGAACATATTTGAAACAACAGTTATTTGTTCCTAGATAATGCTTTGCTTGAAACTAGCCTAGGCCTATATTGTAGGCCTTCTTGTAAACATTCGCAAAGGGTTCATAGAATTTTTCTTGGCCTGAGGTTGCTCATCGTGCACTTGAATTAAAAATACCCAAAATAAACTCAACCAAACATTAGAAAATTCAAACCTTAGAAAACATACTGATTATTCAAATCTTACCTTCATAGAATGAAATTATACAACATGAAACCCGGTATCTTACTGAAAACGCATTTTGTCACAGACCAGGGTTATCCTTATTTCTCAACACAATTATTCTTTCTACTCTCATCAAATATCTTAAAATCAAATTGAAAAACTTTAAATCTGGATTATAAAAAATCTGCATGGTGAAAGCTTTTTCAGTCTGTTCCTGTTTTTTTCCAAAGTAGATTTGTAGAAAAAAATACTAAAATTTGAACAATTTCAACTGGGCAATTTTGACAAATTTTGTTAAAAGTGAGATTTTTGGAACGATAAAGATGTGAATATTTAGTTCAACCTTCTCATATGTCTTTATATTTACTTACAAAGTCTTTGATATAGCATTTGCTTTATGACCATTCATTAAACTTCACGTCTTGTGTTAAATCGCATTTCACTTTTAAATGGATGAAGGGATGTTTGTAGAAAGCGTGCCAAATCGCCATTTTTTTCAAAGTCGTGGTCAAGTAAAAATATATATGCTGTTGAGATCACGCTTACTCACAGTTTATACTATATATAACAAAATTTATTCACTTATCTTAAAAACGCTATTAGCCTCTTCTACCTTACAGCAAATTATTAATGTTTCTACTTGTTCCTTGGGGCAATTCCAGTGGAACAATGATTAGCCCTCCTGGGCCTAAAGTATTTCTTGTTTTGACATCTATGAATATGTATAGGAACAACAGGCCAAATAATTTCCCCATTATCAACTCCATTTCAGGTTCACATGTGGGGAGGAATATCATACAAAGGGAGAACGTCTTGTTGTATCTTTACTGGGACGATGGATTCCTTAATCTACCAAGAAATACTACGATGTAACTTAATTCCATTTGTTGAGAACAAGTATCCCTCTGGTTTCAGACTTTATCAAGTAAGTGTTAAAAGGTTTTAGGTGAAAATATTACTTTATCCCTCCAGCAAGTAATAAAGGGAAAAACGACCACAACCATGTAAGATTGCATCTATAAAAGTAGTTGGCCACATGTGACGCTTTCTACAAGACAGACTAGTCATATATAAGACATACTTTTTGTCTAGCCTGCTTGGTTGGACAATTACTCCTTCATTTATGGATGGTTTTCAAAATAACTTGGCCAGGGGTGTAGAAAAACAAGATCTTTTCACTTGTCCTTTGACAAGTTGAAAGTCAAATGTAATTTGTCTGACTTGTTTGATAGTTGTCAAAATTTTCCTTTACTTATTTTGTCTATTGGCAGAACTTTTTGAGCTGGAAACAAATTAATGTAAATCTTTTAGAAAATAAGAGAAATTGCTTTTGAAAAGCTATTTTTCTTGTTTTCTTAGATTTTCTTTTTACACCCCTCTCTTTTATTTACCTTGTTAGTCATTTCTTTCCTTGATCTGTCCGCAATGAAAACTTTTGTCACATTTTCTCAGCAACTCTAAATCATATCAACATGAAATGTGGTAAGATATATCGTTTTAAGGTCCCATATATTGAAACTTGAAACTGCAGAGAATATTAAAGGTTGTCTATTTACTGTTTAGATAAAGATTTGTTTTAATTGTCTGTTCTATTTAGATATTGATTGATTTACAATGATACATAACTGAAGCCGTAAATCTTTTTACAGGATAATGATTCCAAACATAATAGCAAGTCCACTAAAGAATGGATGCAGTCTGTTGGTATACTTGATGCTGTAATGGTTACACCAGCTTCCTCTCCAGATTTGAACCCCATTGAGAATGTTTGGGCTGCTCTTAAAGATCATCTCCATAGAAATGTGAAACCAAGGACTAAACAAGCCCTAATTGATGGAATAGTGAACTGGTGGGAGATGCTTACTCCGGAAAAGTGTTCAAGATACATTGATCATATTCATCGTGTTATCCCACAAGTTGTTTTGAATAATGGTGGACCAACTGTGTTTTAAATCTACTTTTATTTCAAACAAAACTAGAGAATTAATAAGCTGTGGGTGTTTTTTAAAGAGTATGGGTATCAACTGCTTAAGTTGTCCACAGGTGCAAGTTGTCACATAAAGCAGTTTCTTTTGCTAGTTTTTCTCGCCTATGTGCAGGATTGTTTTTGTTATCTCACCTGAGCCCGAAGTGCTCAAGGTGAGCTTTTGGGGCAACTTGATGTCTGTCGTGCACTGCTTGTCAACATTTACCTTGTGGACACTCTAGAGGCAATAATTCCAAGCCCAATCAACCTGAAAATTGGCCAGAATGATTATCTTGATGTAATCTCGATCAAGTTCAAAATTGGGTCAAGTGGGGTCAAAAACTAGGTCAAGGGGTCAAATCTTTGAAAAACCTTGTCTACACTCTAGAGGCCATATTTTTAGCGTGATCAACCTGAAAATTAGCCAGAATAATTATCTTAATGAAATCTCAGAAAAGTTTGAAATTGGGTCAAGTGTGGTCAAAAACTATCTACGGGGTCAAATCTTAGAAAAATCTTGTGGACCCTCTCGAGGCAATAATTCCAAGCCCAAGTTACCTGAAAATTGGTCAGAATGATTATCTTGATGAAATCTCGGACAAGTCCAAGTTAGGTCAAGTGGAGTAAAAAAAACAAGGTTACAGGGTCAAATCTAAGAAAAACCTTGTGGACACTCTAGAAACCATATTTATAGCCAAATCAACCTGAAAATTGGAATGTTTAACTTGATGAAATCTCGGACAAGTCTGAAATTGGGTCAAGTGTGGTCAACAACTAGGTCACATGGTCAAATCTTAGGAAAACCTAAGCATTTTTAGATTGTTAAATCAGGTGAGTGATTAAAGGCCACTATGGTCCTCTTGTTAATTTATTGAGGTTAACAAATTTGTAGTGTCTCCTCAAATCTCAAAAATAATCTTGTCTCAAAATGTGATACTTGTAAGAATATTTTAGTTACTGAAGGTCAGAAGAGCTATAGCTATACCGGTTTTCCGTCCAGAGTCTGTCTGTCAATCCATCTGTTCATTTTCTAGAGTCCAGTTTAAATTGGATTTTCTTCAAACTTGGTCAGAATGATTGGACCATCACAACTTCAGGATCCTTCCTTTCGATAATGGGCCCAATCTGTCAAGCTTCTTGGAAAAAGGGGCCTAAGTAAAATTTAATAATAAAATCCTCTATTACATCCTAAACTCTACAGTTTTCATGCAATTGTCTTGAAACTTGGTCAGAATAATTGTACAATCACAAGAATGGTTCCTTTCGAAAATGGGCCCCATCTGTCAAGCGTCATGGAAAAAGGGGCTAAATGAAAAGTTTATTAGAAAATCCTCGTCAACTCTCTAAAGTCCAGTTTTCTCGATCCCTGACGGTGGCACTCATTTTTTCCGACTACTGTAAACGGGTTAATTTTGAGGTTGGTTTTATTTTGACTATATTGGCGGTCAAGATAAAATGCGCCAAAATTAATCCACCGCCAATATTTGTTGTTACTATATGAGAAATTTCTTTATTATGATGGATATGCGCCAGCCGCCGCGATATAACTTAAAAAATGTTGAAAGCGGTGTTAACTCCATTCAATCAATTAATCAATTCACAGTTTTCATGAATGATTGTATCATAACAATGATGGTTCCTTTCAAAAATCGGTCTGATCCATCAAGGATCAAAGCAAAAGGGGCAAAGTGAAAATTTAATGATAAAATCTTTGTAAGGCCACAGTTTCCGTATGATTGTCTTAAAACTTGCTTGGAATGATTGCACCATTACAGGGATGGTTCCTTTTGAAAATAGGTCCAATCTATTGAGTGTCACTAGAAATGGAACCAAATGAAAATTTAATAAGATGTCCTTGTCAATGCTCAAAAGCTTACAGATTTTATCTGATTTTAAAGTTTATCTTATTCCCTAAAAGGTCAAGGTTAAGTTCAAAATGTCAAGGCACTTGGTCTCTGCTGAAAGCCTTTCACCTGGTGAGTGTGTATATGAATTATAATGTCCTAAAAAAAGTAACCTTGCTTATATCTTCCGTGTGCTTGTACCCATGTTGCTTTTAATGTCCTTACTTAACAGGTGAGAAAGGCTTTCTCTTTTGATCAAGTGCCTCGACTTTATGACCTTGACTTTTGAAAATTTGGTATATTGCTGAAAGCTTGCATATATTTTCTGAATGCTTACTGCTAGGATATGCTACATAAATGAACTGATTAGATGACCATCTATATACTTAATACAATTAAATTCAACCTTACCTAACCTTTTGCATGTACTTGAAACCATCTTTTTGATATTTCTTTCTTACTTCTAAATCAGACTGATATATATTAGATATTGAACTTCGATGTAGAAAAATGACATTGAATCTTGGTCTCTGGTCAAGTGCTGTTTGTGGCAAGCAGCAGTTTGGGCTAGCTATGTTGTCCACATACAACTCTTGTTGATATACCAGTTTTGACTCAGGGGTGGGGTATATAATAAAAATAATTATGTTGCCTTTCAACCATTATGTTACTTATAGACTTACTTGTGTATTACAATCAGTGTAAATAACTTTCTATTCATGAAATAAGAATAAAAATTTTATGAATTATATGCTTAATTTGATTGTGTTTTGGCTCTATTTCAACAACCAGAAAAGTGAATCTTCCAAAAAAAAACAAAAAAAAAAAACGGGCAACTATGTCCTCGATACCTATGACATTCCATGTGATTTTATAAAAGATCTAATTTGTTGACTGCAATTTCTTTCCATTTTTGGAATTGGCATACTTTATTCTAAAAAAAAAAAAAAAAAAAAAATGTGACCTGCCATGCTAAAAAGAGACCATCTGAGAACTCTGTAGAATAATATTTGAAATAGAGATTTGGTCCAGCAAAGGTCAACCAGAAGTTGCATTTCAAAAATCATTTTGCAGGAAAGTAGATAAATCTTTCTAGGTTCAGAAAAGAAGCATAATGAGAAATTTCAACCCCAGTCAGTCTGAGAAAACGGCACAGTCTTACAAGGGTTGACATTTTAGGCACTACCAAGGATGGTCCATTTTTGTGTGACAGGTCACGTATTCATTTCAGTAAATCAAATATAGCAATCGTACTTGAGTAGTGACATCATTGATAATTTGTAATGCCCATTTCTGTGATTTTTGATGGATCAATCCCATTTAAGCTCACCTGAGCACTAAGTGCTCAAGGTGGGCTTTTTTAGTTAGGTGGATGTTCGGTGCTCTTCGTCAGTCATCTGTCGTGTGTTGTCAACATGTAGCTTGTATGCACTCTAGAGGTCACTTTTTTTTACCCAATCAACCTGAAATTTGGTCAATGATTGCCTTGTTAAAATCTCGCACAAGTTCATTCGTTCAAAATAGGGTCAAGTTGGGTTAAAAACTAGGTCACATCTTAGAAAAACCTTGTATGCACTCTAGAGGTCACATTTTTTGCCCAATCAACCTGAAATTTGGTCAGAATGATTGTCTTGGTAAAACTTAAAAGAAGTTCAAAACAGGGTCAAGTCGAATCAAAAACTAGGTCACAGAGTCAAATATCAGAAAAACCTCCCATACACTCTTGAGGTCACATTTTTGCCCGATCAACCTGAAATTTGGTCAGAATGATCATATTGATTAAATCTCTGACAATTTAAGAATTGGGTCACATGGGGTCAAAAACTAGGTCACTGGGTCAAATATTAGAAAAACCATGTATACACTCTAGAGGTCACAAATCTTAGGAAAACAGCCCTTAGATCAGGATAACAAAACTAGAAAGCCGTATGGCTTGTGTTACTCCACGGGCTTGAAATTCTTGTAAAAACAAATACATTTTTTGACTAGATTTTTTGATATTTGGGGTTCTACTGATGTTGAAAATGATTTTCAAAGTTTCAACTAAATAACTAATAGAGAAATGACCTCCACTCTTAAAATACATATTTTTCATCAAATCAAAATAATTTTTGGCTGCATGATAATGGGTCACCCAAAGATCATACCAAAAATGTTTGATTGAAATCCATCGGTTACATTCTGAGAAAATGATTTTCATAGTTTCAAATATTTAACATATTGAGAAATGACCTCCGTCCATAAAATACATATTTTTCATCCAATCAAAATAATTTTTGGTACACTGATAAAGGGTCACTCAAGGATCATTCCAGTGAAATTTGGTTGATATCGATCAGTTACATTCTGAGAACATGATTTTCAAATTTTCCACTAAATAACATGTAGAACAAGGTGCCAAATTGTCACAAGATACGCCCGTCACACTGCTTAGTATAAACTGGGGGTTTGAATAGAACTGAGGTTATTTTGAATGAATGTTTTTTGCACCCATGAAGTTTCATCATCCTAGCTGTTATACTTTAAGAGATAAACTCCGGACAAGATTCAAGTCTGAAAAACAACAAAGGGCAATAACTCAAAAAATAGGCCAGGTAGAATTATGGTTCTTGTACACTGCACCCCCCCTTGATGACATCTATACACCCATGAAGTTTCATGATCCTAGCTATTATACTTTTACAAATATACTCCGGACAAGATTCAAGTCTGAAAAACAACAAAGGGCAATAACTCAAAAAACAGGCCAGGTAGAGTTATGGTTATTGTACACTGCACTCCCCCTTGGTGAGATCTATACATCCATGCAGTTTCATGATCCTAGCTTTTATACTATTAGAGATATACTCCGGACAAGATTCAAGTCTGAAAAACAACAAAGGACAATAACTCAAAAAGTTGGCCAGGTAGAGTTATGGTTCTTAAGCACTGCACTCCCCCTTGGTGAGATCTATACACCCATGAAGTTTCATGATCCTAGCTATTATACTTTAAGAGGTATACTCCGGACAAGATTCAAGTCTGAAAAACAACAAAGGGCAATAACTCAAAAAATAGGCCAGGTAGAGTTATGGTTCTTGTGCACTGCAGTCCCCCGTGGTGAGATCTATACACCCATGAAGTTTCATGATCCTAGCTATTATACTTTTATTCGGACAAGATTCTAGTATGAAAAACAACAAAGGGCAATAACTCAAAAAATAGGCCAGGTAGAGTTATGGTTCTTGTGCACTGCACTCCCCCTTGGTGAGATCTATGCACCCATGAAGTTTCATGATCCTAGCTATTATACTTTTAGAGATATACTTCGGACAAGATTCTAGTATGAAAAACAACAAAGGGCAAAACCTCAAAAAATAGGCCAGGTAGAGTTATGGTTCTTGTGCACTGCACTCCCCCTTGGTGACATCTATATACCCATGAAGTTTCATGATCCTAGCTATTATAATTTTAGAGATAAACTCCGGACAAGATTCAAGTCTGAAAAACAACAAAGGGCAATAACTCAAAAAATAGGCCAGGTAGAGTTATGGTTCTTGTGCACTGCACTCCCCCTTGGTGAGATCTATACACCCATGAAGTTTCATGATCCTAGCTATTATACTTTAAGAGATATACTCCGGACAAGATTCTAGTATGAAAAACAACAAAGGGCAATAACTCAAAAAATAGGCCAGGTAGAATTATGGTTCTTGTGCACTGCACTCCGTTATGATGAGAAGAACACAATTGCCAAGTTTGAAGTGGATCGGACTTCAAGTGACAGAGTTATGCTCCGGACAAAGAAGTGGAGGCCGCCGGACGCCCCGAGGCCACGGGTGATCCCATAATACGTCCCGTCTTCGACGGGCATATAAAAATGACCTCTGCCCATAAAATGCATATTTTTCGTCCGATCACAATGATTTTTTTGTACACTGATAAAGGGTCACTCAAGTCATTCCAGTGAAATTTGGTTGATATCCATCTGTTACATTCTGAGAAAATGATTTTCCAAGTTTAAACTATGTAACATATAGAGAATTGACCTATGCCCATGAAATACATATTTTCCATCCGATCTCAATTATTTTTTTGTAGACTGATAAAGGGTCACCCAAGGATCATTCATGTAAAATTTAATTGGTATCCATTGATAAGAATCTGAGAAAACTCTCTTTTTACCATATTTGGAAATTAGCCACGCCCATTAAATCCATGTTTGGTTGAAATTCATCCAGTAGTTTCTGAGGAGAAAACTTTTAAAGAAAAGTTTACGACCGGATGCACAGCGGACACAATGCCATGACAATAGACCCAGTGGCTTTCAGCCAGTGGAGCTAACAAAGCAAACTGTTTGCAAATCAAACTCCACTTTTCATTCAAGTGCACGTCCAAAGCTGGGTATCATTTGCAAACATTTAGCAATGATTTTTCATCCTGAACACAGGACTGGTTTTTGCTCTAAATGAATCACTTGATGTCAAAATTGCTTTGAGTGTTTATTTTGATGCTATAAAGATCATTTTGAATATCAACTGAGGCATGGTCAGAAAGAATAAGAATGAGAAAAAATAATTGAAAACAAATATATAGAATCTTTATTATATCTGATGAGAAACACATTTAATACAAAGAAAGACACATATAAATAAAATTGTAAAACTCCAGTCAAATCTGTTAAAATACCATAAATCTTAATATAGTTGTAATATCATTATTTTGACCAGTTCTGACGATGATTCTTTGCTGAGTGATAGATCTCTCAAAGAAATTACTAATCACCTTTACTGTTGTTCGGAGCGTGTTTAAACTAAGGTATTGTACTAGGTTCTTGATTAATGAAGAGTAACAGGAAAAAGAGAAAGGGTAGCCAGCAGTTCCTTTCCTCATCCATTCCCATGATTGTCCTTATTATGTTTTATTGACTTTCTTCACAGAGTGTAGGACAAAATCCCTCCCTGACAAAATCCCTCATTGATATAAGCCCCCCGGACAAAACCCTCCCTAATATATCATGCATATGAATGAGACACTTGTGCGTATAACATTTCAGGAAAATGGCGAGGAAGGCTCATGTTCAATTTTTTTCTTTCCTGACTTTTTCCTTGAAAAAAACATTTTACCTTTTATCTTAGTTTAAATGACTTATATATTAGCTTCGAACAATTTTGATTATATCATCTTTCAAAACATTTGTAAAAAAACAATACCTAATTGAAAAATTGCCTGAAAAGAGGATGTTGTTTCCTTTACTGTCAGTCAATTTTTATTCTTTTCCCTTTATGGCACTTATGATTATCTTATTCAAACACATTGGGAATTATCTTTCCTTTTTTTTGCATTTATGTAGACATATTGTCTCAATTTTAGTGTTATGATTAACAACCTTTATGTGCAGGTGCATGACAAGATAATTAAGACACTTTTTAAAGTAATCAACCTTCAAAAAAGAATTTCATATGTAACCGGTCACGCAAAAAGGGAACATCTGGGCAGGTTATTAAATAAATATTTAAAAAAGAGATTGGTTCTAGAACAGGCCAACCAGAGGTTGCATTTCAAAAATTATTTCACAATAGGGTAGATTGATGATTCTAGATACAGAAAATAAGCAAAGTGTTAAAAGTTTTGACCCTGGTCAGTCTGTGCAATCCGCGCAGTCTGACTCGGGTCACCACTTTACAACCTACCCACATGGCCCCTGTAAGCATGACAGTTCACAAATAAGTAATGAAGGATATAAATATGTAACATATATTTTTAATAAGACAATAATGATATATAAGTACATAAAAGTAAATGAAACATAATGATATATAGGGAGGGCTTTTGTCAGGATGGGTTGATTTTTGGGAGGGACTATGTCCAGGAGGGATTGTACCCTGTCTCCACAACCGATTAAAACAGTGGTTATCAGTGATCTACAAAGGCTGCGTTTTGCATCTTTGTCTTGGAAAAATCATAATTGTTACAAGGCTTTTCACTCAGTGCAGATACTTTCCCTAAGATGTTTATATCTACACTTTGTCAAATGCAAAGTACAATGCTAAAGAAAGAAAATAGCCAAATTCTATTTGAAGTTCAGCATGCAAAATAACAAATTTTGAATTACCACTGATGACAGGAATAAGGGAATGTAAGAGAAAACTAGAGACCCATGAGGGCCTGAGACGCTCTACTGACTATATTGTTTCTAATTGTTAATGATATTTCAGGAACTTGATTGCTTTGTTTCAAGACAATCAATAAATAGTATTTGACTTTATCACTAAAAGAAAATGCGACCTTACAATCATCTTGTGAGGGTTTAATGATAATCCAATAATATTTGTGTAAACAAGATTGCAATTGATGAATCTGCTACGTGAAATTCCATATGCCCCTTTTCCTGTTTAAGGTGATCATTCCCATTTTCAAAAGCTACAATTCTTATGGCCCTACAATAATTCTGGGAATAAGTGTGTATTTTTGTATTTTTAAGTGAATGTAGGCCCAGACAGACAGGTCTTCTTCAGTAAGTACAGCTAAAAATGTCTGGTAAAGAAAACGATGTCAGTAGATATTTTGTCAGCAAAACATTAAAAAAACCAGTTGATAATGATCATCACGAACATTATCACCAGTTCTTGGTGTCTTGTCTACGCAAATGATGTTAGTAAATAAGTAATGATAGTCAGCAAAACATTAAAGAAACAATTGATAATGATCATCACGAATATTATCACCAGTTTTTCGTATCTTGTCTACGCAAATGGTATTAGTAAATAAGTAATGATCGTGAGCAAAACATTAAAAAAACAGTTGATAATGATCATCACGAACATTATCACCGGTTTTTGGTGTCTTGTCTAAGCAAATGATATTAGTAAATAAGTAATGATAGTGAGCAAAACATTAAAAAAAAACAGTTGATAATGATCATCATGAACATTATCACCAGTTTTTCAGTTTTTGGTGTCTTGTCTACGCAAATGATGTTAGTAAATAAGTAATGATAGTGAGCAAAACATTATAGAAACAGTTGATAATGGTCATTACAAACATTATCACCAGTTCTTAGTGTTTTGGCTATGCAAGTGAACAATTATAATTCTTTAGGAGGTTTTATGTGCAGGAATAGTTTCACAAAATATGTGAAAGTGTCAAATGCTGTTTTTTTTTAAATTCAATTGGAAAATGTGACATTTTTAAATGGACAGGTCATAGAAATATGTTACTAGTTTTATGATACAGTGTAGTGCTCAGCTTAATTGGATGTAATGACTACATGTAACAGATAAGCTAATCATATTATTGTTAGAATGAAATGAATGACACTATGAAATAAACTTGCAGGGGTGAAATTATCCTTAAACATACATATTCTTAAAAAGAGGAATTAATGTAAAGGCTCAAGTTTTAATTTGATAGTGAGAAAATTTGAATGACGATTGACATGCAAGATCATATTATAAAAGCAATGAGTGATAAAATTAACATTTCCTTCATTATTATATACTCACAAGCAATGAAAACACACCACCTGAATTTTTTCTCAAAAATTTATTTAATGTACTAAAACTTCAGACATGAATAATACCAATCTAAATTAATTTGCAATGGACCATTCACTTATCTTATATCTGCAAAGTTGGTTTGCAAACCCTTTAGATTTTTTGGTAAAATAACCTCTAACTCAGTACAAAGTGGTGGCAATACATTTGTGGAACGGTAACCATAGTCTAAACAGTTGATTGGTGCATAGGCTCACGCTCATTAATTTTTAGGTCTACACCGTATCCTCGGGGTGCCTGATAGACCTCAATATGTTGTTTGGAGTTCAAATAACTCGAAAACACGAGTACGAAAATGTTATTTACAATTCTTTGATTTCAATGAAAAAAAAAACCTTCTGTTCTTTGTTGATACCATACCAAACCTAAGTTGAGATCACTTTACTGCTTTTTGCTTTTTAATGACCAGCAAACAAACAGAGACGTCTTGATTGATGTTAAGACATGCGATGTCTACATGTTCTTTTATGGGTTAAAAGACGATAAAAAAGTAGTTGAGGACAGTTTGTGCAAGTTTTTTGGTTGGTGTGTTTTCATTGGGCTTGAGTATTTGTCAATTGAATAAGTAACAGTGACAAAGAAATATTCATATTTCTTTTTCTTTTAAAAGTACATGTATTGTTGGCAGGAGGTACAGACAAGGATCAGATTGCATGTAAGCATAGTCTGCTCTTAGTCTATATCACCAACTCTTCTTATAAAACCATAGGTCTGAACATCTGTTTTTGTCTTTCAAAACAGAAAGTATATTAAAACCTTTCAGCTCTAATTGAATTTTCAAGGGTCACTATTTAGCATAAAAAAGGCAAATACAGGCTTGTAAGCAAGTTAAATTAGCACAGTGAATTATTGATTGTTTTAATTGGGAACAAGGGTTTTCTGTTCACACGAGTTCTCATGCAGTTTCTTATTCCTGTATTGATTCCAGAAATGGCTTGTTTGATGAAAATTACGTCATTGTTGTACACTTCTGTCAGGACATGTTCCACAGCGTGGCGTCTCCTTGGTGACAAAGGCATCTTTCCATAATTTCCGTAGTAATTTCGGCCCACAAGTTCCTGAGGACGAAATAAACGCTGCACTATTTGCCATCCATATCCACCAGGATACGATAGCTGTGGTCTTAACTGATGTTGAAGATGTTTTGACACTCTAACTTCACATTCATGGGGAATAGTAGACATGTCATTATGGCTGGATATCTCAGCAAATGGGCCACTGTAGCTCTGTAATAAGGGATGGGGTTTAAGTATTTCTGCTGTGTAGACATCCATACTGGTGTTGCCTTTTTCTTGAATATTGTTATCAGGAGATGCATTAAATTCGTTTTCAAGTGTTAAAATCTGGTTTGTTATAGGGACTTGAATATTTCCTAAAACAAAGGCATCTTCTGAAACCACAACTGGACAGTTGCTTTCTGCTGGGTCAATGACTTCTTCTTTTATGCCTGGCTCTATAATTATGTTTTGAACATTGGCACTAATGGTTTCTTCTATACTATCTGTCACTACACATTGTTCAACACTAGCACTGTTTTCTCCTTCATTGGTTGACTTAACCGTTGAGCCAATTTTCTCCGATTTTGCTGGGGTTGAAAATGAGTTAGAAAGTCCCTCTTGTAAAATTTTGCTTAATGTTACATCCTCTTGGACACTATGAATGGTCTCCTTAATACTTGGTATCAATGAAACTGGCTCTTTGAGGTCATTCACAGCTGAAGAAATATCGGCGAGAAGCTTGGCCAGGTCTTCCAGGGTTCTTCCTTTGGGGTCATAGGAAGCAAGAAGCTCATCCCTGTCTTGGAAGATGACTACTGGCTCAGTTTGTGTTCCGAAGGACCTCTTGTTATTCTGGTTGTCGTTGACAAGTCCCCTCAATACTTCCGCTTGGTCTGTAGTGAGGTCACGGGTGTAAAAAGGCTCTCTCTGTGGGAGGGCTATAACATTTTCTGGGGTCGTTTCATTAGAGCCTTGGTGTAAAACCCGAACAAATCTTCCATTTGATCCCTGTTGATTATATAAGTAAATGAATTTGACATCATCAATTCAGTAAAATGAGCGTTCTGTTAATGAACAAGAGCTGTCACTGTAAGATGACAATGCCCCCGACACCGCTTTGATTTTAAATTATGGCCAATCTATGTTGAAGGTCAAGGTCATCCAGGGGTCAAGGTCACCAAAGTATGTGCCTACAGAAAGGTAATGTACCAAGGAATGTTGTGGTAAAGTATGATGCGAATATGTTAAGTAATAAGGAAGTTATGGCCAATGTTAAAGTTTTTGGACGGAATGACGGACGGACGGACGGACAGACGGACGGACAGACGGACGGACAGACGGACGGACGGACAAGTCAAATTTATGATGCCTCCCTATCGGGGGCATAAAAAGGCAGATTATGCTTTTTTCGGGAGAAGAGGATTTATACAAGATTTTGAAGCAAAAATAAGCCCTGCCCTGATACTCCCATTATTTAGGGTCATTCAAAATTTTCTTTCTACTTTAGAAGATGATCAAATGAACATTCATGTAATGTTTATATGAAAACAGTCCAATGATTTGGTAGGAGAATTTTTATCAAGAGTTTATCATAAAAATAAGCCCCGCCCAGTCATGCCCATACGTAGGGGTAATTTACAATTTCTTGAACAACTTAAAACAGGGCCATCAAGGATCATTTTTGCCATGTTTCTTTAAAATCTGGCTTTTGGTTAAGGAGGAAATTTTGGTTGAAGAAAAAGTTGACGCACACACATTAATTGATGTACACATGGTGGACACTTTGCCATGACAATAGCTTGCTGACCTTTTGGCCAGTAGAGCAAAACAAGGGCACCACCTATTGGTGCTCTCGCAAGGCAGTAGAGTGCTGGATTTTGGATAAAAACCTCAGTCAAACAAGATGTGTTTGTGAAACACGAATGCCCCCGTAACGGCATTTTTTTTCAAAGTTTGACCTTGACAGATGACCTTGACCTTGCCACATGACTTTGACTTTGGTACCAGCGGATGCCTATCATTGAGAACTATCATCATGCCAAATATTAGCTTTGTATCTTGAATAGGCTTGAAGATATTGGCAAGGTTAAGTTTTCGGATTAAGTTTTCGGATGTTTTACCTTGACAGATGACCTTGACCTGTTCACATGACCTTGACTTTGGTACCAGCGGATGCGGATCATTGAGATCTATCATCATGCCAAATATTAGCTTTGTATCTTGAATAGGCTTGAAGATATTGGCAAGGTTAAGTTTTCGGGTTAAGTTTTCGGACGTTTGACCTTGACAGATGACCTTGACCTTGTCACATGACCTTGACTTTGGTACCAGCGGATGCAGATCATTGAGATCTATCATCATGCCAAATATTAGCTTTGTATCTTGAATAGGCTTGAAGATATTGGCAAGGTTAAGTTTTCGGACAGACGGACGGACAGACGGACAGACGGACGGACGGACAGACGGACAGACAGACAGACGGACATGAGTAAAACAATATGCCCCCGATCTATCGATGCGGGGGCAAAAAAATGAGCACAATTTGCACAAAATACATCTAGAGTCGTGTTCCTTGATAGTATGGGTTTCTTCTTTAATCATGAACAAATGAATGCTTCAAATGTTAAATCTTAAAATGTCAAAGGTTATCGCATGAAAAAAAGGACGAGGCAAAAGACAAAGCAATACCTAAGGTTTGCTTCTAAAACAGACAAGCTAAACAAGAGGGCTGTTTCACTCACCTGAGAAAAAAGCTTAATTACCTAGGTATGTCCAAGCAACCACAGAAAAAGAGATTTTCACTTATTCAATTAGATAACATTTGAAATAATCCTCCCCCCTGGTCATTATTTATTTAAGCTTTTTTCATAAAAGCTCTGTGATCAGCTAATCTATGCCAGACTGATATACAGACTGAGTCTGAGACTGAGAAGCTTTCTTTAATGAGTTGATCAATCCATGTCAAATATAAAGGCTGTAGGGATTCAAAATTCTCAACAAAGCACTCCCCCAAGATGCTCTGCATCTACAGTCATGATTTTAGGTAATTCAATTAATGTCCATATGCTGATCATCCATACCAATTTTCAAGTCTGTAGCACTCCTGGTTCATTAGGAAAAGTTTAAAGATTTCAAAAATGATCCAAAGTACTACCTCCTCCCCAAGACACTCAGCACCTGGTGCCCCTATGATCATGATTTCAGCTATTTTTATTAATGTCATTTTATTGATCACCCATTATGACAATTTTCAAGTCTGTAGGGTTCCTGATCCAAGAGAAGAATAAGGTTAAAGATTTCAAAATTTATCCAAAGTACTACCCCCTCCCCCCTAATGCTCTGCATCTGGTGGCCCTACATTCATGATTTTAGCTTTTTTATTTAAGATCCATATGCTTATCATCCATGCCAATATTGAAGTCTGTAGGGCTCCTGGTTAATTAGAAGATGAAGGTTTAAGTTACAAAATTTTCACAAAAGTACTACCCCCTCCCCCCTGGTGCTCCGCACCTGGTGGCATTAAATTCATGATTTTAGCTATTTTTATTAAGGTCTATGAGCTGATCCTCCATGCACATTTTCAAGTCTGTAGGGCTTGTGGTTCAGAAGAAGAAGATGGTTAAAGATTATAAAATTTTCACAAAAGTACTACCCTCTCCCCCCTGGTGCTCCGCACCTGGTAATTCTACAGTCATAACTTTAGCTTTTTTTTTATAAAGGTCCATATGCTGATAATCTATGCCAATATTCAAATCTGTCGGGCTCCTTGTTCAGAAGAAGGTTAAAGATTACAAAATTTTCACAAGAGTACTACCCCCTCCCTCCTGGTGCTCCCCACCTGGCAGCCCAACAGATATAATTTTAGCTATTTTTTTTAAGGTCTATGAGCTGATCCTCCATGCCACATTTGAAGGCTGTAGGGCTTGTGGTTCAGAAGAAGAAGAAGATTAAAGATTACAAAATGAACCCAAAGAACTCCCCCCTCCCCCAAAGTGCTCCGCACCTGGTGACCCAACAGATATGATTTTAGCTATTTTTATTCAGGTCTATGAGCTGATCATCCATGCCAAGTTTCAAAGCTGTAGGACTGCTTGTTCTAAAGAAGAATTTTAAAGATTTTCTTAAATTTTCAACTTTGGTTACCATAGCAACCAGAGTTTTTCACCGATTTCATTTCTTTTTGCAATTTTGGAAGGGGACCACCTAGGGAACATTTCTGTAAAATTTGGTGTAAATTGACCAAGTAGTTTAGGAGGAGATTTCATATAAAGAAATTGTTGACGGACGACGGACGGACGACGGACAAAAGATGACCACAATAGCTCACTTGAGCGCTTTGTGCCGGACATTGATAGGTCACAATAGCTCCCTTAAGCACTTTGTGCTCAGGTGAGCTAAAAACAAGAGGACAATTGGCCATATAGCACTCAACTTAGTTAATGTTTACAAAGATTGCAATATGCAAACTACTAAAAGTGCTTTTTAATGGTTTGACCCAATGGCCTCGTTAAAGAACCGTTTCGTTTTTGAACATGAACGAGTTTAAAGATATTTTTACAAAAAATATAACCTCTTGAGTGCAAACAAGGTTTTTGAAAGATTCGACCCTGTGGTCTGGTTTTTGACCACACTTGACCCTATTTCCAACTTGTCCCAGATACATGTATTATGTAGGCACACATTTTAACCATATTTCAAGTTATTTGAGTCAAACATGTGGCCCCTAGGATGCATTTTGATCCCCCTTGTCCCAATTAGTCAAACATTTTGACTGACTTTTGAGCCCAATTTTTATCCTGTAGAGTGCACATAAGATTTTCAAAAAAATAAAGAGGCCCAAGAGGGCCTGTATCGTTCCACTGGCACTGGAACCTAGACTAAATTGGTAACTTGAACTAGGAAATCAATTGTTTCTATAGAGCAAATGATGAAAAGAATGATCAAGATTTTACCTGAAAGTTTTAGGATTTCACATTTGTACTCAATTGAGAAATGGGGAAATAAACATTTCTCTCCTTCTTGCAAACATGTGTATCCTTTAAGCTTTGATGTTTGTACTACAGATGTTAAACCATCAGCATCAAATAGCACTAGTGCCAGTTTCCCCATATCTGAAAAGAGAAGAAAAAAATAGGTTTCAGGCTAATGTTTAACTGGCTACAAAAGAAGGACCCTTTCTTAACCCTTGTCATGCTGAATAAAAAATGTCGGAAAAATTGCAACAAAATCAAAGTGCTCAAAGCACGTGATACACTAAATGCCAGTAGGTAGTATTTTTGAAAATAAGATTTTTAATTTTTTCTGTTTCAGAAAAATGAAAAAGCAGGAGGTATAGACAAAGATCAGACTGCACATATGTGCAGGCTGATGTTTGTCTATAGCTCCTGTCAAGGCAGGAATATTCCGGGATCAGCATGACAAGGGTTAAGTATCAACACATTTTCTGTGACCAATGGCATCATCTCTTTTCAAATAAGGAGAATTATTTAAAAGAAATGTTGGAATATTCTATGAAAGTTTCACATGAATGTATCCATATATGAAACTAGAAAGCCATGAATGGCTTAAACAGCTCCACGGGCTTGAAATTCTTGTAACAGCAAAAAAAAGTTTTGACTAGATTTTTAGATATTTTGGGTTCTACTGATGTTAAAAATCATTTTCAAAATGTCCACTATATAACATTTAGAGAAATGACCTCCGCCCATAAAAGACATTTTTCATCCAATCACAACTAGAACTTGTCACTGAATGTGACTTAATACCTCCCGCAAGTGCTTTCAGAGAATATGATTCTTTGACAGAAAAAGCCAAATTTGCTTCAAATATGAAGACTAGAACTGTCGCAGAGCGGACTCATGCCCCCCACTTGGGTATTGTCCTACCGGGGCTATGTCCCAGTGTAAGTGGTTTCATTACATGATCTTTTTGCAACATGATAAGAACAAGATGATGTTAATTACCAAATTTGGTAACTCCCCTTATGGTAACTGAGTTTTGCAATTTTAAATTTTGACTACTCACCCCCCCCCCCCTCCTTAAAAAGTTCAAAGTGGCATAACTCTGAAACTAATGACTGGATCAGGATGAAAACTTCAGGTGCACAACTTGATATAATATGAAGCAACCTGATAAAATTTCAGCAAAATTGGTCTAAAACTGTGGGAGAAGAAGGGGACACAAAATTATGTCTACTGACGGACAGACAGACGGACTGACTTGACACTTGAAATTTTTCGTCTTGCAAAACTTCAACATGTACATGTGATGAATGTTTGTATAATGTTTCATAACTATTGAAAGAAAATTGAAGGAGGAGTTTGCGACACAAAATTATAAATACATGGTAACAAATGAAAAAAATGTCTAAGTTCAAGGGGAGATAATTCATGAACCAGAAGGGATTAAGACTTGAAATTTGCGTGATGAATATTGGTATAAAGTTTCAGTTATATTGAAAGAAAACTGTAGTAGTAGTATGCAACACAAAAATGGTAGTTTTAGGTCCACGGACGGATGGACAGAGACAGACAGACAGGCTGATTCCAGCATACCCAAAAAACATTCTTTTAGCGGGGGTATAATACCGGTAATATTTGGCTGCATGCTAATGGGTCACAAAAGGATCATACCAATGTTTGATTGATATCCATCAGTTTTATACTGAGAAACTGATTTCCAAAATTTCCACTAAATAGTGTATAGAGAATTGACCTCCGCCGATTAAATACATATTTTTCATCCGATCAAAAAATTTTTGTACACTGGTGAGGTCAGTCAAGGATCATTCCAGTGAAATTTGGTTGACATCCATCAATTACATTCTAAGAAAATGATTTTCAAATTTTTCCTCTATAAAACATATAAAAGAATGACCTCAGCCCATTAAAATCCATTCTTTTCATCTGATCACAATGATTTTTAGTGGACAGATAAAAGGTCACTCAAGGATCATTCCACTTAAATTTTACTGATATCGATCTGTAATCTGTAACAATTTTGGTAGACTGATAAAGGGTCACTCAAGGATCATTCAAGTGAAATTTGGATGATATCCATCTGTCACAGTCTAAGAAAATGATTTTCAAAGTTTCCACTATATTACATATTGAAAAATGACCTCTGCCCATAAAATACATTTTTTTCAACCGATCACAATAATTTTTGGTAGACTGATAAAGGGTCACCCAAGGATCATTCATGTAAAATTTGATTGGTATCAATCTATTAGAATCTAAGAATTTTTTTTTCAATTTTTGGAAATTAGCCATGCACATTTAATCCATTTTTTTTTTCATTGGGTCAAAATTTCTTGAACAACTTTGACAGAGGGTCACCCAAGGATCATTCCGGTGAAGTTTGGTTGAAATTCATCCAGTAGTTTCTGAGGAGAAAATTTTTAAAGAAAAAGTTTAGGACCGGAGGCAAGGACAGACGGATAGATGAATGGATGCATGACAGACACAACGTAATGACAATGGCCCCAGTAGCCTTTGGGCAGTGGAGCTAAAAAGGAATTATGTTAAAGAGCAGTTTATGTTGAGGCCCTTTTTTATGAATACTAGAAAGCCATGAATTGCTTGAGTCGCTCCACAGGCTTGAAATTCTTGTAAAGCAATAAAAGTTTTGACTAGATTTTTAGATATTTTGGATTCTACTGATGTTGAAATATGACATATAGAGAAATGACCTCTGCCCATAAAAGGCATATTTTTCATCCAAGATATTATAATTTTTGGCTGCATGATAATGAGTCATCCAAAGGTCATACAAAAAAAGATTGCTTGATATACATCAGTTACATTCTGAGAAAATGATTTTCAAAGTTTCCACTATATAACATATTGAGAAATGACCTCCGCCCATAAAATACATATTTATCATCCGATCACTATAATTTTTGGTAGACTGATAAAGGGTCACTAAAGGATCATTTCTCTATATGTTATATAGTGAAAACTTTGAAAATCATTTTCTCAGAATGTAGTCAATGGATATCAACCATATTTCACTGGAATGATCCTTGAGTGACCCTTCATCAGTCAACCAAAAATCATTGTGATCGGATAAAAGATAATGTAATTTATGGGTGAAGGTCATTTCTCAATACGTTATATAGTTTAAACTTTGCAAATCATTTTCTCAGAATGTAACTGATGGATATCAATCAATCTTTTTTTGTATGACCTTTGGATGACTCATTATCATGCATTATCTCAGAATATTACAGATGAATATCAATCAAACATTTTTGGTATGATCTTTTGGTGACCCATTGTAATGCAGCCAAAAATTATAAAAAAAACTTTGAACTTTGAATAACCATTTTCAACATAAGTAGAACCCAAAATATCTAAAAATCTAGTCAAAACTTTTATTTGCTCTTACAATAATTTCAAGCCTGTGGAGCGACTCAAGCCATTCATGGCTTTCCAGTTCTTAATTTTGACCCCACTTGATCCAATCTGAACTTGACTGAGATTTGATAGAGACACACATTCTGACCAAGTTTCAAGACATTTTGGCTAAAAAGAGTGAACACGAGGTAAAAGTTGACGATGGAAGATGAATGATAGACGTCATACAGTACCTAATTACAATAGCTCACCTTGAGCACTTTGTGCTCAGGTGAGCTAGAATCAGCCAAGTATAAAATGTGAAGAACCTGTAATCTTAGCGATACTATTTTGAAATCCAAAAATAATATTCTTACCTTTTGACTTTTGGGAGATGAAATTGTGCTATTTTTTCCCCTTTTGTTCCAGTAATCAAACCAGGTGATCTGGAAACAAAAAAAAAAATAATTAAAGCATTTCAACAATCTCAAAAATTGTGATACAATAAAGATAAAAGATAATTAAAATAAAATGTCACATATGATTTATCTTAACCCTTGTCATGCTGAACCCAGAATATTCCTGCTTTGGCAGAAAGCAGGAGCTATAGAAAAACATCAGTCTGCACATATGTCCAGTCTGAGGTTAGTTTACACCACCTGTTTCTCCCTTTCAAACCAAAATTGTCAATAGATTTAGTTTTTTCAAATAAAAATTGACCTACAGTTGGTACTTTCAGTGCTTTTTGCCCTTTGATTTTGATGGAATTTTTTAGCCAAAATGTATTCAGCATGACAAGGGTAAAACAAGAGCTAGTACAGATCATACTCCCTACCTAAGGCCTTGTCACAGAACTGTAAGGACAAAATAATGAACATATTTTCTTATTGGATGAGTCTGTAGTTTGGGAGATTTTACTCACAAGAAAGTCGAAAATCTGAAAAACATTGACTTCAGGCAATTGGACATCTTGTTTGCTCTAAAGGCCTGATTCTACCAAAAGTTATTAAGAGAATACTAAAGCTATTCAAAGGCTGATTTGTTTCACAGGCCTGCATTCACTGATATGACTAGATATTGATTTAAGCGTAATACATGTTTCTTTCCTTTTTCTTGTTTTTAAAAGAATAAGTCACAATATTTAATATTTCTGCAAAAAAAATATATTAAATGATGCATGAATAACATTATAGAACTAGAGCTGCTTGAGGAGCTGATTTGCTCCACAGGCCTGAATCAACTGATATTATCATAGTTTCAACTATATAACATATAACTTTTGCCAATAAAAGACAAATTTTTCATCTTATCCATATAATTTTTTGTAGTCTGATTAAGAGTCAACCAAGGTTCACTTGTGAAATTACGTTCATATCCATAAGTAAGGTGCTGAGAAAATGATTTTCAGATTCCACAATATAACGTAAAGAGAAATGAAATCTGCCAATAATTGACATATATTTCATATGATCACAAAAAAAGGATAGACTGATAGAGGATCACCAAAGGAACATTCTAGTGAATGTGTTTGGAATGTGTTTGATGTTCATTAGTAATCAAGCAGCAGAGAAAATGATTTTTTGGAGTTTTCACTATATAACATGTAGGGAAATTACCTTCAACCATAAAAGACATACATGTATTTCTAACCCGAACAAAATTATTTTTTGTAGACTGATAGAGGGTCACTTAAGGATCATTCTAATGAAATTTGGTTGATATCAATCAGTTTGATTTTTAGATACTTCTGAAAGTTTCCACTATATAACATTCAGTGATGACTTCAATTTTTAATCTGATCACAATATGCTTTGTAGACTGATAAAGGTCACTCAATGATAATTACAGTGAAATCTTGTTGATATCTATTGATTCTGAGAAAAGTTACATATTGCAGTATATGGAAATTAGCCATGCCCATTATAGCCTTGTTTTTCATTGGATCAAATATCATTGAACACCTTTGACAGAGGGTCACACAAGTAGGGCTCATGTTTGACCCTTAAACCAGAGTTTGACCTCCCAGAATCTGAATATACCTTAATTTGACCCGTATAAATTTCTCCCAAGGGGGTCATTTTGACCCCTTTGAGAGGGATTTCTAAAGATCAAAACATGGTTTTATATACCTTAAATTTTCACAAATTACTATCTTAAATTCTACAAATTAATTACTTGTTTCACATCATTACAAGAATAAGAGGGCCTGTATCACTCCACTGGCTTTAACATCTTTAGACTTTCATTAAATAAAGCTTACTTTAAACAAATACATTAACACTCCAAAATCTCTTAACCCTTTCCTGTTTTACAAAATTTTGGACCTGTCCAAATTCAAAGGTTTTGCAGACAGAAATTTTAAGTGGATTTAATTTGAAAAATAACCATTCAGTAGGGTAGAAAATAGTTTGGAAAAAGAAGAAATTGCTTGACAGAAGCAATTTCTTCTTTTTTCACAATGTTTTCTAAATCATAAAATCACAGGCATGTAAAAGGCAGGGATTAAACGGCAAAGGGTTAAGACCTATTTCATAATGATTAACTGGTTCAGGTCCACAATGCACCAAGATACTCAATTACAATGAATCTGCATCCCTTTACCCATCTTATTTAAACATAAGGTTCAAAGATTTCGAGCTCAAAATAGGCCCAACCCTGCCACGCCCATACTTGTGTGCCAATCAAAATTTCTTGAAGAATTTAAGTAAAGAATCACCCATGAAAAATTCTGGTAAAGTTTAATTGAAATTGGCCCAGTGGATCATGTGGAAATGTTGTCAAAGATTTCAGGCTAAAAATATGCCCCTCCCTGCCAGGCCCAAATTTATGGGCCAATCAAAATTTTGCAAACAATTTTTTAAAAGAGTCACCCAAGGAACATTCTGGTAAAGGGTCATTGAAATCAGTCCAGTGGTTCAGGAAGAGATGTCGTTCAAAAATTTCGGGCTCAAAATAAGCCCCGCCCTGCCAAGCCAATATTTATGGGCCAATCAAAATTTTGCAAACAGTTTAAGTTAAGGGGCACAAGGAACATTCTGTTAAAGTTTCATTGAAATCTGCCCGGTGGTTCAGGAGGAGATTTTGTTCAAAGATTTCGGGCTAAAAACAAGCCCCGCCCAACCACGCTCATATTTATGGGCCAATCAAAATAAGTAAAGGGTCACCCAAGGAACATCCATGCCAAGTTTGATTGAAATCAGCCTAATGGTTTGGGAGGAGAAGGTTTTAAAGATTTCAAAGATAAAAAATGCCACGCCCTGCCACGCCCATATTTGGGGGGTCAATCAAAATTTTCTGACCAATTTTCGTTCAAACCCGCCAATTGGTTTGGGAGGGGAAGATGATTAAAGACAAAGTTTACAGACATACAGAAGGATGGATGCACAGACGCACGACGGACACTGCCATGACAATAGCTCTCTGGCCTTTGGCCAGTTGAACTAAAAATTAAAGTGACTCTTAAATATGCAAAATTCTATGTATGATTTGCTTTTTCAGTTATTTTGACCCCTTTAAAATCAAGATTTGACCCAAAGAATTTCTTAAATGAGAAGTCAATAACTCCTTTATAATAAACACTAACACGAGCCCTGCACAAGGATCATTTCTGTGAAGTTTGGTTGAATCTCATCAAGTAGTTTGAGGAGAAGACTTTTTAAGAAATAGTTCCAGTTTTAATCTACACACAATTTCCACTATATAACATATAGTCTGTGACCTCCACCCATAAGACATATTTTTCATCTGATCACATTAATGATAAGGGGTCACTTAAGGATTATTTTAGTGAAATTAAGTTGATATCTATCAGTTTTATTCCAAGAAAAGCCATATAATGCCATATGTGGACATTAGCCACACTCATATAAACCTTGTTTAACATTGGATCAAAAATCGATTATCAACTTTTTAAGAGAGTCACCAATAGATCATTACTGTAAAACTTAGTTGTTGTTTTTTCCAGGAAGTTTTGAAGAGAACACTTTTAAAGTAAAAGTCTGCGACACGAATCTCAGACTGACGGTTGAACAATGAACACAGCTCCATGACAATAGCTCCAGTGGTCTTTGGCTACCTGAGTTAAATGTTTTTATCTTTTTTTAAATAAAAAGCTAGAGAGATTTAACTGAATCTTATTTTCACATCCTATCTGATATTTCAGAAAAGTGATTGCTTTAGATTCAAGAGAGTCAAATACTATTTGATTACTTAATCACAAAATTAAGATTGTGCTTAGTGAAATCCAACCAGATGCAATTTCCCTTTAATTCTAATGTATAGACCATAAGCAAACATTTTTGAATTTTGAATCTACAACCATGGTGTAATTTTTCAGTTTCAAAAGAATCAGATAATATTTGCAGACTCAACGCATAAACATTATTGCTTTAAATAGAATTCAATTAGGTCATTTTTCAGCATTTATAAGAAAAATCTTCCTACAATCATGCTTTGAAGTTTTAAGTAAACAGACAGACAGAAAGGAGGGCGACAGTTAAACAATATGTCCCCTATCTTATAGATGCAAATTGAAATGCTGATTTCGAATATGGAAATGAAAATATCTTAATTCATACCGTTTTTAGTGTGATAAAAAGATTGTATCTACTGCTTAAACAAGGCTTACAAGTAAACTTCAGGTATATATTAAAAATGCTAGTTATTTCAAGCAATTGCATGTGATTGACAATTTAGCCATTCTGCTTTGATTGTTTCAGTTTTACATTATTTTTTCTTAAACTTATATAATTTACAAAAGCCCATTTTATCCGTATCTATGATTCATTAAAATTAAATTTCTAATCTTTATTATTCTAAATTTCTGATAATGATTATTTAAAGCAAACATAAAGGAATAGAATCCTTTTTAACGCCAAATTCTCAATTATTCAAAGTCGGCATTCATTAATTCCCCTATTACTACGCTCAACCAAAGCCTCTGTTTTTTTTCTGCATAAAATAGATTTAGCTCAGTTGTAATTTATTATTTATCAATGTTAAATGGAATTCCACAAAGATTCATACTTGAGAAACTTAGTTGACATCAATAATAAAAGTAAAATTATAGAGAATGATTTTCAAAGTTTTCAATACAGACTATATGAAAATACCCCCCCTCCTCCCCTAAAGGGAACGATTTTCATAACATCATAATATTTTTCTCACTTATGAGAGGGTACAGCTAAGAATCCTTCCTCTGCAATTTGGTTGAAATCAATAATTAAGCTTGGGGAAAAAGAATTTTAAACTTTCTTAAACATAAACATACATGATAATTAACTCTGTCAATAAAAGGCAGGATTTTCATGTAATCAATTTAATATTTTTACAGACTAATTGATAAAATATTACACTAAATCAATCCCTTGAAATGCAGTTGAAAACAGTAGTTTAGTTTCAGCTCAAAATAGTCATAGACATGCCATTTTCATCGTATAACTCTAGGTGCTACAAAGAATATGAAATCTACTGATTGAAGAAAAAAGAACATAATCACTTACGTATAGTTTCAATTTCTCCTTGAGGTATATTGAAGCACTGCTTATGTCTTTTTGATCTGTTATCATTTAGTAGAATCTTAAAATGTGTAATCTTGTGAAGGTAATAGATTTTATATAAGATTCTTGAAAAATAGCATAGGTCAGAGCAATAATCTATTCATTTGATTGGATCAATTCTTTAAACCAATCATATTAAACTATGCCATATGTCTATGCATCTCATTAAAATTTTATTACCCCAGAAGACCTATTTGCTTGTATACAACTTGATATACAGTAGAGCACATCAGTCTCTTTATTGAAAATCAATAATGTTTGATAATGCCCTCTAATCAGTGATAAGTTCAATATACAACCTAATTAATAAAGTCTGGAGTGTCTTTTTAACCCTTGGTCCATGTGTGTGCATGTGTGTGTGTCAACAATTAAATTTACTCGTCTTCCCTTATTAGTCAAAAGACTGTCATATATTACAAGCATGTTGTCAGACTAATTCATGAACACATAATCAGCTTACAAAATTCAATTATGTCACTGAAATCGTAGATTTTATATACCGATTTTAATTTTCAATGAAGTTGTTGATCCTATAATTTTTGTGATTTTGGAGGATTTTTTAATGGTTTGAGTGAGTGTTTGGAATGAATGAATGAACATCATGAAATCGAGAATTCAAAATGTATTATCTATATACATATTTCTTTCAGAAATTACATGATATTATAGGATAAACAACATGAAAATGTTTTCAAAAAGCACAATTAGATATTTCTTTTGACCATGATTATTAATTCAAATCATCTATCATCTAATAGTGTAAGAATATAAATAATACCCAATTAATGAATAAAAGATAAAACAGAAACTGCTACATGTAGATCAAAGCAAGTTTGTTAAATTCAACATTTAATTGATCGTTAAAAACAATTTAATAGAGATTAAGAGATTTTTCCCATTAGCACCCCCCCTACTGTAGTCTGACTATTGAATGAAAAAAGGATAGTTCCATATTCAATATCTAAATTACAAAAATACAAATTTCATAATAAAAAATGATATATCATGTAATACTAGGCAAAATTAAAAAAAATCTCAATTAAATATTTGGCCAAAAACATATAATTTTTTTTTAAAGAACTTAACTCCTTTTCTCTCAAAATTTTGTTTAACATATGTTTTAATCAAGTTACTACACTTCTTATGTGGATAAAAAGTTCAATGAAAAGAAACAAATGAAGAATAACATTTAATGGTTATATACTTTTTTATACCCATATAATAGAAATTTGGCCAAAAGGTCCTATTTTGAAAAACATTGTGGCCAAAACGTCCTGGCCAAAACATCCGTGGCCAAAACGTCCTACATTCAGAAAAAATATTGTTTTAAGGAAAATGTGTCAGGTGACAATAAATCAGCACAATTTCTCCTCTTCAATCTGTTTTGATCTTATAACTACATGTATACAATATCCGTGTGATAACATCGGGGAACGGACAATTGCCCTCCCGGACGATTGCCCCCTGGACGATTGCCCTCCGGACAATATCCCTCCCCATAAAGTGAGTGTAGGACAAAACCCCACCAGGACAAAACCCCACTGGGACAAAACCCCACCAGACAAAACCCCACTAGGACAAAACCCCACCAGGACAAAACCCTACTGGTACAAAAACCCCACCAATATATATTATAGTGTAAGTGTTGAAACTGTGTAAAGAAAGAGTATATGAATTTATTCCTTTGATGCTGTTAGATTTTTACCACACAACACCATTTCAATACATGCATGAATAAGGTTTGAAATACAGTGAAAAATAATTTGTCCTTAAACTGTTCTTTTTAGTTGTTGTTTGTTTGAATGAGATTGTACAGTGATTTTAGCAATCTTTCAGTCATATTGAAGCAGCTAGAGCAACTAACAATGGATATCTGGTATTCCTCACACCAGTACTACATGTTCCATCACATCCTTTTCTAGCCTCCAGCTGCTATCCCACACGGGACTATGATTATCAACCCATCGGTGGCAGACTAATAGTCATAAACCACGATTGGGGATTGAACCAGGAAGCTTAAGATTAACAGTCTGCCCACAACGCTTATCTTGGACAGAGAGAAAAACAACTGTAAAACAATATATGTACTCTTCTCTAGTTTAAAAGCAACGGGAATTACTATACATTTGTAACCGGAACTTACGCAATATTTCAACTAAGTAATGAAAGAGGGCGTGAAAAATCAGAAGGAAAAATAGTATTCAATTGATTTTTTGGAATTATTAACAAATTATTAATTCTTTTCTTTCATTCATTGCATGAAAAACAAAATTAGATCAATATAGATTTCAATAATAAATTGATATGATAAAGTGGTGGGGTTTTGTCCTATGTGCCAAATATAGTGGTGGGGTTTTGTCCTGGTGGGGTTTTGTCTGGTGGAGTTTTGTCTGGTGGGGTTTTGTCCTGGTGGGGTTTTGTCCGTACCCCCCATAAAGTAGCACCCCGGACAATAGCCCTCCCTATATTTTCCTTCCATTCTTCATTTTTGTTTGGGATTTTTGTTCTTAATTTGATTTTATGTTGTTTATTTGAAGTTCATTTATAAAAGAAATAGATTTTTTATTGTTTATTTGAAGTTCATTTATAAAAGAAATAGAAATTGTTCACTTTAAATTCATTTATTATATGTAGATATAATGTGATTTTTGTTATTAAATTTTTTTATATTCAAGTATTTGTAACAAATAGGGTTATTTAAATTACACGTTAATTGTTCTCTTTAATCTGTTTAATTGAAACTAATCAATGGAATATATAAACATACAAAGTTGTGTATTGTTGTAATGTAGAAAAATATATGGACTCAGTCAGTCTGATCATCAATTGTTTAAATTAGAGACAATAGAACAAAGTAAGGTAGAGCATAATGTAAATGTTGTATTATGATGCATATTTTTCTCAATTACATTGTCTACATTTATATGAATAAACTTTAAGTTCCATTTATATCATCTATTCTCCCAACCTCGTTAGATATTTTTTCACCCAAAACACTATGTACGTCTCGTATTATCAATTTAGCATGAACCTAAGGACTCATTTTCCAGGGGGTCCATCAAATTTTATCATAGAAGCACACCTAATCCTTTAAAAAGTTTCAGGAGATATTAGATAAAATTTGTAAACTTTACTTCAAATCAAGAAACTCTTGAGAAAGAAAAACAGACAGACAAGACTTACACCATCTGTATGGGTAATAGGACGTTTTGGCCACGGACGTTTTGGCCACAATGTTTTTCAAAGTAGGACCTTTTGGCCAAATTCTATTATATGGGTATTAATAAGTTTGTTTATAGCAATAAATTGTTATACTTTATTTTTTTTCTTCTCATTTAACTATTTGTCCACTAAAGAAGTGTATTTACAAAGTAAAAATGTCAAACCATTGACAAAATTGTGTTAGAAAAGGAGTTTATTTCCTCAAAGAATTATACATTTTAGGCAAAATATTTTATTGGGGAAAATCTCTTAAATCCCTTTTAAATTGTTTTTAATGATCAATTAAATGTTGATGATTGAATTTTGCAAACTTGCTTTGATCTACATGTAGCAATTTCTGTTTTATCTTTTGTCCATTTATTGGGTAAATAGTTGATAGTTAATTTGATTTAATAAATATAGTCAAATTCTTTTGGCCAAAAGAAATGATCTATGGTAATTGTGCTTTCTAAGAAAAATCGATCTTGTTTTTATCTTATATTTTCATATAAAATTTGAAAGAAATATATTCATATATTGCATTTTGTAAACTTTATATTGTTAATATTTCATATTATTTTCAATTAATTCATTATCATGGTTAAGTATTATAGGGGAGTCCCAAATAAGGGATATTTTTTTCTTCTTCAGATGCGCTATTAAGTGATAAAACGCATCAAAATGGTATAAAATGTCAACATTATTATCTAAATGACTAAAATAACAACTTTAAAGTTATTAAAATTTCTTAAAATGACTTATTCTTTCAACAAATATTTTTTGGCCAAAAGGTCCTATTTTGAAAAATATTGTGGCCAAAACGTCCTGGCCAAAATGTCCTGGCCAAAACGTCCGTGGCCAAAACGTCCGTCCACCTGGTAATAGATACAATAAGGTGTCAAAAGGTTTTAGACCAAATGGGAATTTTTGGTCTAAACCAATAATTTTATAGTGTAGACGAAATGGGATTAGACGAAGTGGGAATAAACCCCTGTGAAGTTTGGTTGAAATTATTACAGTAGTTTCTGCGGATATGATTTTTAAGGAAAAAGTTTACAACCGGAGGCACTGACGCACGACGGACACAATGCCATGACAATAGCCCCAATGGCCTTAGGCCAGTGGAGCTTAAAACAAAAAAATAACATTTACATGTATTTGAAATATATAGTTAAACTTAAATTATTTAACAGTACTAAAAGGAACAAAAATTAATCTAGATTGTATAAAGGGTGCTTGAATCAAAATCAGGGATTAAAATTTCAAAGGAGTTTTATTGCCCATGGTATAACAGCTGTTGTTTTTGATCCTGTATACAACTACTTTAATCAAACTTCAATAACATTGATTAAATTTCTAACAGCTTCATTGATCTTGTTATACACTGTCTTTAAAGGTCCTATTATTGATGCCTAATGATTGGCCATATAAAAGTCTAGATGATTATATACACCATCCTTTCTGAGGAGTGTAAATTTGTAAAAAAAAATCCAAAAAAGACAAATTATAATTTCAAAATCAAGACTAGTCAAAAATAAATGCACTGCTTGCTTGATCTTCTTAAAATTATATATATATATTTATATATATTTATTTTTTTTTTAATTTTTTTTTTCAACAAAAAAAAAAGAAGAGTTTAATTAGAAGGAAGTTGATCAAAACAGTTATCAGAGAAAAAAGTAGCAAATGATTTTATCATAAAAATTCTTTTGTTAAAAATGCTACAACAATGTTACCTTTGACTCTTACTTGTAAATAACTGTAATGAGTATTTTACACAGCCCTTAAAATGTGAAAATTTAAGTGTATTGAAATTGAAATGTTAGATTCTACAACATTTAATCAAACAACTCAAACACGTGAAAATATGAAAATACAATTCTAGCTTCGAAGCATCCCTTTGAAGTGATTTCATTTTGTGTGTTTTGGAAATTATTTAAAAGTGTCGAGAGTGTTAAAAAAATTAACAACAACCTACAATAACAACATCTAAAGTGGGAATGGAAGGAATCATGATCTTTCAAACATTGTATTATGCGAAATAATTTAAATCCTAAAAATCATTTAAAATCTAAGAGGAGAAAAAAACATTAATAAAGCTAGAAAGTGAACAAAAGCCCGCTAGTTGAGCTAGATAAAATCTTCTCATGCACTGCTTATATACTCAATGTGTTCAACCCCCCCCCCCCCAAAAAAAAAAAATATGTGGAAGATAATAGAGTGTATGATTCAGAAATCTGGTCCAGACAAAGTGTACCGGTATATATTTAAAAGGAGAAATAACTCCTGAGTTTAGCAAGCACAAGTTCTGGCTCTTTTGCACTTCACTTCCCCTAAATATTTAAGGCTTTTCATCCTATAAACTTCAAACTGATGGATGGTAAACACAAAGAAAGTAACTGGGGGTAAAATAAAGAAAAAAGGAACAATTTTGGCTATGAGACAAATTATCAGGGAAGAAAGTATCACTTTAATAAATTTAAATTTAAATAATAGACATTGCCCATGATTCACATCTGTTTATATCTGAATCTGTCTTTTTAGTATATTTGAATTTCAATTACAAATAATAGAAAATAAAACATGGATTTTGAATTTAAGAAATCTTATTCCGTAATAACCACCCAGTCAAAATTGAAATTCATTGGTCAAAGTGGCATTGACAAAATCATCTCAGAGGTGCATGGATATTCTATTAAAATGTTGTATCTTCATTGTCAATGGTAAACAAGATAATTTGATGATAAGGTAAAAATAAGACAAATATTGTTAATATTCACTGAAAAATTCACTTACACTAATTTGTACTTGTGTGTGACTTGACATTTAAAATGAGGAAGATATTTTCATGAAAATAATAGCAGCACTAACAATAGAATGAATTGGTAATTTTCAAAAAGTTATATTGGCATGAATTAGTATTTAAAAGTTGCAAAAATAAACCAATTTTTATGTTAGAAAATACTGATTATCATTACTATGCAATTTGTTTGACAGTGGAAAAAGTCACGCCTTAGATCACACAGAGCAGTATTTTATGACACCAATATGTGTATAAGCTTTTTTAATTAAGATCTAGTCTACACTATTCATTGCATTAAATTTTAGTGAAATAGATATTCTTTAAATAGACTCTTTATCAAAATATCCTGTTCATTTTGGTTATAGATTAGTAGTAATGTGCTACTTTTAATCGAAACAGTTACTTTTTTCATATTACCTTTTCCCAGTTACTTTTTCACCTGTTACTTTCTTCTACAATCTGTACACTTCTAACAGATATGCTTCATGCAAGTTTATGCCAGTGTTTAGGTAATAAAACAGAAAAAGATAGCAAATTTATCCAAACAAAGCAGACAAAGGTTGTGGCTCTTTTGCAATGTAAATCTTATTCTATTTAATGAGATCTATCCACAAGGAAAGGTAAAAGTTGTAGCAATCTTTCTCAAAAATGTTCAGATGTAAAACAAAAAAATAGCAGCATATAAAAAGAAGCAATCAAATAGGCTGTTCTTGTACACTGCATATGATCTGGACAAAAAATACAGAAAGCCTCTAAAATAACCATGGGCAATAATTTACAAAAGTAATCAAACAAGAACAGTGGTTATAGTGCACTACACTTCTCATCTATGATATACATATATCCATCAATGAAATTTTAGGTTAATTGCATTCATACTTTTATCCTATGGGCAAAATCTAAAACTTTCAAATGGGCTATAACCCAAAAACTAAATTTGTTATTATTAGTGTTTAGGTCACTTGGGTACCTTCTGCGATTCTACGGAATAGACCCCAGAATAATAAGGGTACAGCCATGAAAGCGCGTCATATCGCAAGTGAGTTTATATGACATCACAAACATAACTAAAGACAATGTTGCGAAAAATAAAGTGTTTTACTGGGTTTTGCTATCAAATTATGACATGTCAAAATGATCTCCACAGACGAACGGAAAACATTAAAGAAATATACTATTCTTCAAGCGTATTAACCAAAATAACTAAAATAGACACTGCAGTTTAGAGCAACATCAGTCTACACAGAGGTGTCAGTGGTTCTGAAATAAGCTGCCCGAGTTGTCTGACTTGTCCATTAAGCTGCACGGACAAGCAGATTTTCATGGCTAGGTTGTCCGTAGACCAGTGAAAAAATCTTGAGAGGAAAATATTTTCTTAAAAAGTTAGCCGTTTTCTGAAATTCCATGTAATCCCATGTCAACAGTAAGTCTATTTCTAGGATGCTTTTAGTTTTTTTAGCAACATCAATTTTGTTTTCAATATTGTGCAGACTCTTCAAATTCAATGGACAAGTAGGTTTTACATACGGACAAGCTGGTTTGTGATTGTAACTTGTCCATGGACAAGCAGACTTTCAAAATATTTCAGAACCATTAGGTGTTGTTTGTTCTTGGCCTAGATATCATGCTTTTTGGTAAATAATTAATCATAATAAGCTTAGGACAGCAGTTGGTCAATGTTTGGGTCTTGCTCAATACATGTATTTATTAGCTGAAAATGTCTGCATGTTGACCACTGACAAGACATAGTAAATAGTTTACTGTAGTAGTTCAAAAAATTCTAGTTGTGAGAACATCATAGAGTAGTCGGTAGGGGTTATTGGAAGCATGACTTTCTCCCAATCACATAGTCACAGGTTCAATCCCTGATAGTAACACTCATACTTTTTGACAATTTTCTTCTACCACAATTTGGTTGATAATGGTAGACCTATCTTAGATAGCAAATGCAGACTAGAAAAGGCTGTAAAGCTAGTACTGGTAAATAAAATACCAGGAATCTATCTTTAGTGCTTCGAGCACAGCAATAAAACTGAAAGATTGTTGAAAGCCGTGATAAACCATATTTTAACAAATATAGTCAGGTCCTGGCATTGTTTTTTTTTCACATTTAGTTTTCTATTTAAATTCATTTCTTCATTGTTCTTGAAAAGACCTTCAACAAATAAATTTCCCATAGCTTTTTATTTTCATCTATAGAAATAAGGGCCTTTAAGTCTATAGATGCCAGTCCCAGTCAATGGGGTGTTAGTCGGAAGAACACAATGTTAATTTTAAATACACAAATACTCCATAAAATTTAAACAGAAAAATCATTGAGTGTCTGGGGTGCATAGAAAAACCGAATTACACCTGAAATCCGAATTAAACCGTATTACGCCGAATTTCACCAAATTACAGTACAAAAATAGGTTAAATGTGGTCCCTATTATATTGTAATCACTAATTTTGATGTAATCTTAAATATAATAAATCACGAGTATTATGCAGGCGATGTTTTATTGGAATGTTTTAATCCCATATGGTTATTTGAGGTCACCAAATTTCACCTATGACCTTTTTATACTGTTACTACTGTATCCTATATACAGTGCGCAAATAAGATTTCATTTATAATTTAACTGACTGATTTAATTAAATCAATACATAATAAGTTTTATGTTACACTTCATTAAATGTAGTTCGGTTAATACCTTAATCCATAATTGCCAGGAAAAGTGTAATTCGTTTTTTTTCTTCATCATCTTAGCCTATACATTGTCAGGTGAAATTCGGTGATCTCAAAAAAAATCACGATTCAAACATTTTATTCAACATCTTCCTCAAAATTCTTTTCATTTAATACAAAATTATATTTAAAAAACATAATATTGTTGCATTTTTGTACTGTAATTCGGTGAAATTTGGCGTAATTCGGTGTAATTCTGATTTCAGGTGTAATTCGGTTTTTCTATGCACCGGAGTGTCTGTGCTTGCCATGAACACAAAATCTGCATTATTAAACAGCCATGACAGACAATTGTAGACAAAAACGCGAAAATGTAATGTTTACGAAAATATGGATCTGATGGATATATGGGAGCAGGAGAACTGTTACGTAGAACCTACCTTTTAAAACCTCGATATACGTCGGTTTGTTGAATTGACATTTCTAGGTTGCTGGACAGTTGTGTGTCATCATACGTAGTCTCAAAAAACATGCTAATTTGCAGCCAAAATGTTCGTGTCGTCTTAAATCTGGCAGAAATGTACGCGTAAACCATCGAACTATCGAAAGACGACGCCATGTTGTCAGGTTCAGCGAAATTTGCGATCTTGAAATCGTTGTCGTCCTCAATAAATATATTTTAGAATAAAGATCGATATTCTTCTGCAAATCTTTCAGAAATATAAAAATATATCATATTTATGACCGTTAATTATTTCTATATTGAAAATCCATATCTATTACATTTTTAAAAATATTAATATTTTTATATTTTTTCGTTTAATTATAGTTTCGTTCAGTTGTTAAAACCATTCAAAAACGATCACTAAAATCGATCAAATCGATCAAATCATTCACAAACACTCAAAACTCGATCATCTCACTCATTCCATTCTCACTCAATTTCATTCCCAAATCATTCCCAAATCATTCCCTATGTCAATTTCACGATGTTTTTAACTGTATTCGCTCTGAGCTCATTTGCATAGTTATTCCAATAGTGTAATAACACCCGTGTAATATCAAAATTATTAAACGGGATTATTTCACTCCGGCGACGTAGGTCATATTATAAAAATGCTTTATTTTGCAATGAATATTTTTTGAACGAAAAAGAAAGCAAGTGTCACATTACCTTACCTTTTTAAAAGGGCATCTGTTATGCAATAACTTTTCGTGAAAACGACTCTTTTATAGAAAAATAGTGAAACAGCGGCTAAGACCTAGAGCGAAATAGGGCTAGAGAAATAATCAAATTGTACACATGTACAGTAAGAAACATCGTGAAATTGACATTCATCTCAATCAAAACCATTTTAAATCGCTCACTCAGCGCTCCATGCATTCATTACAAACACTCGTTCAAAACGCTCAAAAATGCTCCAAAATTACCTAGAAAAACACAAAATTAACAGCTACATGGACAATAAATATAAATAGAACAAAATTTCACAGACACATTTAAAATTGAACTGATTCGTACTTGAAGGAATGGGAAGCTATTTAAAAAACTAATATAACTATTATATATAAAAGGGATGTAATAAATATCGCTAATTATTTTCATGATGAGCAATTGACAAGCCAGTGATTCATGCAAACAGTGTTAGGATATTCCCACGCGTACCGTTGCAAATAATAATTGACATAGTTAAATACACCTCTTGAAAAGGGGTCTTGTCCAAAAAACCTTTTTTATGCTAAAAAACTGAGTTCAGGTCTGATAATTGTCAAAAACCAGAGGCTCAAAAAGGCCCTAAGTTAATCTAAGTTTCATAAATAGTTGACTAGTTGTTGAGGAGATGTTATTCCAAGAAGTCAAAGTGAAAGTTTACGCTGCCCGACCATTGGTTACTAAGGACAAGGTGTTTAAAGATTTCAGACTCAAAAAAAGTCCAGCCCTGCCAGTCCCATAGTTATCGGCCTATTAAACTTTTGTGAACAATCTTAAAGAGGGTCAATCAACGAACGTTTTGGTAAGTTTTCATTGGAATCGAGGAGGAGGTGTTATTACAAGAAGTCAAAGTTGACGCTGCCCGACCATTGGTTACTAAGGACAAGGCGTTCAAAAGATTTCAGACTCAAAATAAATCCAGCCCTGCCAGTCCCCTAATTATGGACCAATAAAACTTTTGTGAACAATCTTAAAAAGGGTCAATCAACGAACGTTTTTGTAAGTTTCATTGGTATCGACCCGGTTCAGGAGATGTCGTTTAAAGATTTCGGGCTCAAAATAAGCCCCGCCCTGCCATGCCCCTATTATTTGCCAATCGCGATCGCTGAGGTGTTTTTTTTATTGCTGTTGGTACAGTTAAGGTTCCGAAACGTTTCGAAAGAAATGAACTTTAACAGTGTTGACCGAGGTTTCAAAATGACTTCATCAAAACGATGCGAAACTATTATGGGTCCACGACCTTTAACGTACTCTTACACATGGCTCGCAACTTATCGTAAAATTAATTGTGATAAATTGCCGATTAGATTATACTCATGTTGGCATGACATCAAATTAATTACCTACACTCAAAATACTGAAGGGGTTAAAACAGATGCGTTTTATACATGTATGTGCAGATGTCGATGTGGGTGTATATTTTTTTTAATCGTGCACAGCATAATTAGTGCTAACTTCACGATGGAAATCAGAGTAAGAAGTTGATCCCTTACTTCAAATGAC
The DNA here is from genome assembly GCA_948146395.1 of Fragum whitleyi. Classification (NCBI taxonomy): domain Eukaryota; kingdom Metazoa; phylum Mollusca; class Bivalvia; order Cardiida; family Cardiidae; genus Fragum; species Fragum whitleyi. The sequence goes on along the minus strand of OX411551.1, from coordinate 55,978,343 downwards.
CGCTAAAATGCATACTTAAGGAAGCTTGTATGCACCCCCCCCCCCCCCCCCCCCCCAAATGATGACATAAAAATTGTCTTCATCGACTCGTTCACCGAATCAGGTCGCCTAAATTACGACAGTAGTACTCTTTAAACCACAACTGTTGAAGTCGAATATCGCCAATCCAGGATAAGGTTCATGATTTGAGAACATAGATAAAATTGCATATTCAGGTTCAATCGGGAACCCTCGGCGATTCTACGGAATGGACCTCGGGAATAATACGGACGCAGCCATGAAAGCGCGTCATTTTACGCGTTGGTTTATATGACGTTTATATGACGTCACAAACATCAACGATCCCGCTAAGGATGATTTTGCTTAAAATAAAATCAACGAAAGAATAAAAGTGAACATATTATAATTTGATAACAAAACGCAGTGGTTATCAAATTATAATATGCCTAAAAGATATCGAAAGTCGAGCGGAAAGAAATAACAAAATTTTTCTTCATGCGTAATAACCGAAGTACCACCAGGAGCCGAATTACCTATAAAATGACCAATAATTACTACACTCACGTCCGAGGTACTTTTCAAGTTACGGAAAAATCCGAGCGATGTTCCGAATGATTAAGGTTGAGACTTCAGTAGTTTCCACTGTCTCACATATTAATAGTTCATCGGATTAAGTGCCAAATTTGAGGAGATGCCTAGTTGGTAATAAAAGCATGAATTTTTACCAGTTATTCCTCAAACCTTGTAGACCAAAATAAAACGTCTGGCCGCCTGAAATTTAGCCATTTTTCAAGATGGTCGCTCAAAAACAAAATTGCCGCCAATGAAGAAGAAGGGATAAAAGTCAACCGGACATATTTTAAATTTTGAAAATAAAAAAAGCTTGCTACAAATAGAAATGTTAAACATCTTCCTTTAATTTAAGATTAATGTTTTTCATTGAAAATAGGCCATTCTCGAGGAGGTCATCTTAATGCCAAATTGGCCGCCGATTATTAAGAAGGTAAAGAACATGTTCAACATGTGATAGTCTGATTAGTTCCAAATGAAGGTTTATGCATTCGTTGTTCCAAAAGCAAGTCTATAACCCTTGACGCCTGACAAATATAAAGATGGCCGCTCAAGAAAGCAGAAGGACCTACCAAATCTCAAAAATATCGACCATATCTCAGCATATGGCCAGAAATGATCGATTAGAGTAGAACCAAATAAAATGCGTTTTTTTATCGAATTAAAAAATGCTTGTTACCTAACATTTGCACTTTATAATTTAACAGCCTTAAAATATCAAAATAACCGCCAATTTTATGCAGGTTTTAAGTTAATCGAACGTACCCCTCTCTTTGTAAATCTTGAAATTGTGAAAGAAGTACAAATTCAAGGCTCATAGCATAAGTCTTTGGTTAGGAAGCAAGTATTGGAGTCCGACAATTAAGCATGCCCGCTAAAAGAAAATTGTTGGCCATATACTTGATAAGTATTACAACAACATGAAGCTGCCATCGGTTCCTGGTTGATTATGAGTGAATACACATGGTTGGGTTTATATCGATTATGCGTATATACGTACTTCTCAAGTCAACATACAACGAGCCCAAAGCAGACTGAGCTTTAAAGACTAGTCAAATCATAACATGCTGATATTACTTCAATATATCTTTAATATACAGTATCATTATATAGAAAACTATTAGTTAGCTCTGGTGAAAACGTCCAATATTATTATTTTAATGGCCAACAAGGATGCTTCCGAGTTCAATGCCCTCTCAAGCTTGTTTGTTTAAAATACAAAGGGCTTTCACATGGGATGTATCCCTGTTAAGCTAAAAAGATACAATCAGACCGTAGAGCTGAATCGAATACACCAAGCTCAAAGCAGAGTCTGGACAAAAACAAATGACAGAATGACCCTCAAAGCTACATATCGTACAACAGGACCTATCAATGGAAAGCTTCAACACACATAAATATTGTTAAGTTTTAGAATAAGAGTTTAGTCAATCACCCAGACCGAGAAACTGTGAAATACATGTATAAGTAATGGCCTTCGTTATGAATACGACACAAAAGTTTGAAATTGTGAATTGCCCATTTTAGAATGCAAATATTAGGAAATATTCTGGTAAAGAACGTCTCATCCTCGAATCATTCTCCCCTCATGATGATAAAAGTAAGTATTAATGACCCGATTGACAAGGAATCCTGTTTTATGACATACGTTAAAATTGACGATGCAATTAAGATTGTCATTGACTGCGAAAAGGAGGCATGTTTGTGCAATTTTGACATGGCAGATGCTTTCAAGATCAGACCAAATCAGTGGCCTTTATTTTGTGTAGAATGGTACAACTTTTGGACCAGACTCAGCTTCGGATGTAGATCTAGCCAAAAGATCTTTG